>OX381704.1:122477519-122631303 GCA_947462335.1 Harmothoe impar | reverse complement strand
CGACAGACAAGAGGAAAACAGGTTAGTAGAGTGACCGATCGTCCATTTACCAGGTGATCATTCATAGTTAGCAAAGTGATCTTTTCAAAACTTTTGGCCGGCTTTGCACCCCAAACTCATCACTATTTGGGGCGTTTTATTCTGATAACGTGGATAACAGACCCACTGCTGAGAATCATTAAAACATCTTTTGGCATAAAAAATCTATATTTTGACCAATTTGGGCTACAGTAGATCATATTAGACCTTTGGGATTGGGTGTATTCAACGGGTGATATATTATTTCGTTTGATTATAAAAAAGGTGATTTGCTTTTGCCTCCAGTGATTGCATGCTTTGATCAAGCTTTGCTGCTACATATCTTTGACCGTGTGACGTCTTTGACCGTGTGACATCTCTGACCTTATGACGTCTTTGACCATGTGATGTCTTTGACTGTGTGACGTCTTTGACCATTTGACGTCTTTGACCATTTGACGTCTTTGACCATTTGACTTCTTTGACCGTTTGACATCTTTGACAGTATGACATCTTTGACCGTGTGACATCTTTGACTGTGTGACATATTTGACCGTGTGACATCTTTGACTGTGTGACATCTTTGACCGTGTGACGTCTTTGACCATGTGACATCTTTGACCGTGTCACATCTTTGACCGTGTGACCTCTTTGACCATGTGACATCTTTGACCGTGTGACATCTTTGACCGGCAGGCTAGAAAAGGCAATTTTAGAATTATTTTTTACCATATCTCTAAAACATGCGGATGGTTATTGCATAATACTTTGGACAGTGTAGCTCTTCAAAAATTTCCACATGGTATAGATAGTGATGTCTTTGACTGGGCAAAGGAAAAAATATAACATAATGCTTTAATGCGTGTAAAAGGGCCTATTTATAAATATAACAAACGTTAAATAAATTTCCTTTTACATCAGGTCAAAAATTAATATCCTTCGACTTTTTACACCCATTTCTTACTATATAGTTCTAATTTATGATGAAATGACGCTCCCCGGTCAAAGACATCACCCGGTCAAGGACTATCCGATTGTTACATATACATGTATGACATTTCCTGTTATGACAGGTGGTGCCGGTACATGTCGGGCCGGTGTCTGTGCGTTATGTTCGTCATGGCGGTGATGTGTCTCGTCATCCTCATCACCATTTGCGTGCTGGATGGTGGGCCTCTACCCCACCCACCAGGTAGTGGCATGGTTTATATTAAATACCACACCACACACCAGGTAGTGGCATGGTTTATATTAAATACCACACACCACACACCACACACCACACACCACACACCGGGTAGTGGCATGGTTTATATTAAATACCACACCACACACCAGGTAGTGGCATGGTTTATATTAAATACCACACACCACACACCACACACCACACACCACACACCGGGTAGTGGCATGGTTTATATTAAATACCACACACCACACACCACACACCACACACCACACACCGGGTAGTGGCATGGTTTATATTAAATACCACACACCACACACCACACACCACACACCACACACCGGGTAGTGGCATGGTTTATATTAAATACCACACACCACACACCACACACCAGGTAGTGGCATGGTGTATATTAAATACCACACACCACACACCACACACCACACACCACACACCAGGTAGTGGCATGGTGTATATTAAATACCTCACACCACACACCAGGTAGTGGCATGGTTTATATTAAATACCACACACCACACACCACACACCACACACCACACACCGGGTAGTGGCATGGTTTATATTAAATACCTCACACCACACACCACACACCAGGTAGTGGCATGGTTTATATTAAATACCACACACCACACACCAGGTAGTGGCATGGTGTATATTAAATACCTCACACCACACACCAGGTAGTGGCATGGTTTATATTAAATACCACACACCACACACCAGGTAGTGGCATGGTGTATATTAAATACCTCACACCACACACCAGGTAGTGGCATGGTTTATATTAAATACCACACACCACACACCAGGTAGTGACATGGTGTATATTAAATACCACACACCACACACCACACACCACACACCACACACCACACACCACACACCACACACCACACCAGGTAGTGGCATGGTTTATATTAAATACCACACCACACACCAGGTAGTGGCATGGTTTATATTAAATACCACACACCACACACCACACACCACACACCACACACCAGGTAGTGGCATGGTTTATATTAAATACCACACACCACACACCACACACCAGGTAGTGGCATGGTGTATATTAAATACCTCACACCACACACCACACACCACACACCACACACCGGGTAGTGGCATGGTTTATATTAAATACCACACACCACACACCACACACCAGGTAGTGGCATGATTTATATTAAATACCACACACCACACACCACACACCAGGTAGTGGCATGGTTTATATTAAATACCACACACCACACACCACACACCAGGTAGTGGCATGGTTTATATTAAATACCACACACCACACACCACACACCACACACCACACACCAGGTAGTGGCATGGTGTATATTAAATACCACACACCACACACCACACACCACACACCACACACCAGGTAGTGGCATGGTGTATATTAAATACCACACACCACACACCAGGTAGTGGCATGGTGTATATTAAATACCACACACCAAACACCAGGTAGTGGCATGGTGTATATTAAATACCACACTCCACACACCACACACCACACACCACACACCGGGTAGTGGCATGGTGTATATTAAATACCTCACAGCACACACCACACACCACACACCACACACCAGGTAGTGGCATGGTGTATATTAAATACCACACACCACACACCACACACCACACACCACACACCAGGTAGTGGCATGGTGTATATTAAATACCACACACCACACACCAGGTAGTGGCATGGTTTATATTAAATACCACACACCACACACCACACACCAGGTAGTGGCATGGTGTATATTAAATACCACACACCACACACCACACACCACACACCACACACCGGGTAGTGGCATGGTGTATATTAAATACCTCACAGCACACACCACACACCACACACCACACACCAGGTAGTGGCATGGTGTATATTAAATACCACACACCACACACCAGGTAGTGGCATGGTGTATATTAAATACCACACACCACACACCACACACCACACACCACACACCACACACCAGGTAGTGGCATGGTGTATATTAAATACCACACACCACACACCACACACCACACACCACACACCAGGTAGTGGCATGGTGTATATTAAATACCTCACACCACACACCACACACCAGGTAGTGGCATGGTGTATATTAAATACCACACACCACACACCACACACCACACACCACACACCGGGTAGTGGCATGGTGTATATTAAATACCACACACCACACACCACACACCACACACCACACACCAGGTAGTGGCATGGTGTATATTAAATACCTCACACCACACACCACACACCAGGTAGTGGCATGGTGTATATTAAATACCTCACACCACACACCAGGTAGTGGCATGGTTTATATTAAATACCACACACCACACACCACACACCAGGTAGTGGCATGGTGTATATTAAATACCTCACACCACACACCACACACCAGGTAGTGGCATGGTTTATATTAAATACCACACCACACACCAGGTAGTGGCATGGTTTATATTAAATACCACACACCACACACCAGGTAGTGGCATGGTGTATATTAAATACCACACCACACACCAGGTAGTGGCATGGTTTATATTAAATACCACACACCACACACCAGGTAGTGGCATGGTGTATATTAAATACCTCACACCACACACCAGGTAGTGGCATGGTGTATATTAAATACCTCACACCACACACCAGGTAGTGGCATGGTTTATATTAAATACCACACCACACACCAGGTAGTGGCATGGTTTATATTAAATACCACACACCACACACCACACACCACACACCAGGTAGTGGCATGGTGTATATTAAATACCACACACCACACACCACACACCACACACCACACACCGGGTAGTGGCATGCTTTATATTAAATACCACACCACACCACACACCACACACCAGGTAGTGGCATGATTTATATTAAATACCACACACCACACCAGGTAGTGGCATGATTTATATTAAATACCACACACACCACACACCACACACCAGGTAGTGGCATGGTTTATATTAAATATTACACACCACACACACCACACACCAGGTAGTGGCATGGTGTATATTAAATACCACACACCACACACCAGGTAGTGGCATGGTGTATATTAAATACCACACACCACACACCACACACCACACACCACACACCGGGTAGTGGCATGATTTATATTAAATACCACACCACACACCAGGTAGTGGCATGATTTATATTAAATACCACACACCACACACCAGGTAGTGGCATGGTTTATATTAAATACCACACACCACACCAGGTAGTGGCATGGTTTATATTGAATACCACACACCACACCAGGTAGTGGCATGGTGTATATTAAATACCACACACCAAACACCAGGTAATGGCATGGTTTATATAATTCATCAAGTATTTTTATTGCCTCAAAGTGATCCTCAAAAATACAGTACATCTCTCAATTGTTTATTTTCAATTCATTAAGTATTTTTATCTAGGTATGATATGAGCATTATCTAGATACTGCTTTTTGCTTAAAATGCTTTAAAGAAAAAAAGAAGAAAACAATTCATTGTTGTCTGTACATTATTACAAGTTGGTGCTGTGTCGTTGCAGATCATGTGGTAGTTAACAGCACGTGCAGCAAGCCGCACCGAGACAATGCGCCCACCGGGGAAACCGGGGACTAACCCTTATAGGGCAGCATGCTGCTATAATACACGCCAACCGGGGAACACTAACAATTATAGGGCGGTATAATCCTTTTACAACTCGTCAAAGAACCTAAATAACATACTGCATTAATCCATCTAGAGCACGACTGGGAAATCTCAGTCTTCAACACCCGCAGGGGCAGCACGGTGTTTCAACACCCGCGGGGCAGCACAGTGCTTCAACACCCGCGGGGGCAGCACAGTGCTTCAACACCTGTAGGGGCAGCACGATGCTTCAACACCTATAGGGGCAGCACGGTGCTTCAACACCTGTAGGGGCAGCATGGTGCTTCAACACCTGTAGGGGCAGCACGGTGCTTCAACACCTGTAGGGGCAGCATGGTGCTTCAACACCCACGGGGGCAGCACGGTGCTTCAACACCCACGGGGGCAGCACGGTGCTTCAACACCTGTAGGGGCAGCACGCTGCTTCAACACCTGTAGGGGCAGCACGGTGCTTCAACACCTGTAGGGGCAGCACGGTGCTTCAACACCTGTAGGGGCAGCACGGTGCTTCAACACCTGTAGGGGCAGCACGCTGCTTCAACACCTGTAGGGGCAGCACGGTGCTTCAACACACCTGTAGGGGCAGCACGGTGCTTCAACACCTGTAGGGGCAGCATGATGCTTCAACACCTGTAGGGGCAGCATGGAGCTTCAACACCTGTAGGGGCAGCATGATGCTTCAACACCTGTAGGGGCAGCATGGTGGGGGCAGCACGGTGCTTCAACACCTGTAGGGGCAGCATGGTGCTTCAACACCTGCAGGGGTAGCATGGTGCTTCAACACCCTAGGGGCAGCACGGTGCTTCAACACCTGTGGGGGTAGCACGGTGCTTCAACACCTGTAGGGGCAGCATGATGCTTCAACACCTGTAGGGGCAGCATGGTGGGGGCAGCACGGTGCTTCAACACCTGTAGGGGCAGCATGGTGGGGGCAGCACGGTGCTTCAACACCTGTAGGGGCAGCATGATGCTTCAACACACCTGTAGGGGCAGCATGGTGCTTCAACACCTGTAGGGGCAGCATGGTGGGGGCAGCACGGTGCTTCAACACCTGTAGGGGCAGCATGATGGGGGCAGCACGGTGCTTCAACACCTGTAGGGGCAGCATGGTGGGGGCAGCATGGTGCTTCAACACCTGTAGGCAGCATGATGCTTCAACACACCTGTAGGGGCAGCATGGTGCTTCAACACCTGTAGGGGCAGCATGGTGGGGGCAGCACGGTGCTTCAACACCTGTAGGGGCAGCATGGTGGGGGCAGCACGGTGCTTCAACACCTGTAGGGGCAGCATGATGCTTCAACACACCTGAGGGGGCAGTGTGGTGCTTCAACACCTGTAGGGGCAGCACGGTGCTTCAACACCTGTAGGGGCAGCATGGTGGGGGCAGCACGGTGCTTCAACACCTGTAGGGGCAGCATGATGCTTCAACACACCTGAGGGGGCAGCATGGTGGGGGCAGCACGATGCTTCAACACACCTGTAGGGGCAGCACGGTGCTTCAACACCTACGGGGGCAGCACGGTGCTTCAACACCTACGGGGGCAGCACGGTGCTTCGATATGTTTATGTTGGTTTTATGCAGCAAAAATCATTAATCGTGGGGATTCAATTTACTCCACAAAAAGTGCTGTATAATTTTCCATCTTATAAATATTTAGTCTCTAAATCCTGACGATGTGTATGTTAAGTGTCCATAGAGCAACACGGCATTAGTAATGTTGCACTCTATTCTAGTTCGACATTATGGTGCAGTCCAATACACTGTTGTACATATGATGTGAAGCTTGCAAGGTTCAACATAAGGGTATGGACAATGTGGCTCTAGTAAGAAGAGCCATGCTTGTACTCATATTGTCACCCACATTTTAACCGGTCAGAGGGCACTTATTTATATACTTGGAGCATTTCTTTTTTTATCATTGTCCTGTGAATGACTATATTTACTTGTGTGAGTATCTGGCAGATGTTGTAGACACACGTTATATTACATGGTAGAAATGAGAGTCACAATGTAAATGTGTAGAGAAAGTTGTTCCCGAGGGTAGCATGAAGAAGTAGGCCTATATGATTGTTTGTTTGTAAATGTATTTCACCTGAAGAGGTTACTAGAAAAAAACTAGTTTTTTTTAACCAACAGGACTGAGTAATACCTCTTTTTAGTGATATAGCTTAGCCTTAGTAGTTAGTAGTGAGGGTCAATGTCATACTTTGGTTAAATGAAGAATTTTTAGATAGAACCATAATGAATATGGTTTTGATTCTTACATGTATGAATTGGAAATATGCTAAGGTGTCTGAATATGCAATAAAAGTCAAAGTAATGGAAATATAAATGGAGTAGTTAGAAGGTGGTTATTGGAAGATTTTCCATGATGTTCACCTAGTGTCAGTAGATGGTGAAATGTTAAAAGAAGAGGTATGGTTGGATTGGCTGAAAGGAATTACTTGATTCTTTGTGATAACATGCCTTATGTGAAGATACATGTGTATGTGAGATTTAAGGAGGATTGGAGATCAATTAAGGGAGTAATTAAAGACTCAATATTGTAGAGTGTGGAGAATCCAAGATGGCCGCCCTCAGTGCTGGGTGCCGGCACCCAACCGGTTGACCTACATCTGGTCTGGAGCGGTTGACCTACATTTCACTTGAATGGTGTGGCTGGGTGACTTGAATTCAGTTGGGTAATCGTGGCTCATCTGATGGCATACATGTGACTTGCAAAACAATGTTGAATGGAGTTTAACTGGGGGAGTAATTAAAGATTGAGTGTATGATACTTTTGTGTATGGAGGAGAATGCAACATGGCTGCCACCAGTGCTAGGTGCCGGCACCCCAACCAGTTGACCTACATCTGTTTTAAAACAGTTGACCTATATTCCGTTTGAAAGATGTGGCTAAGTGAGTTTTGGTGGAAAGTCTGTTGGCATACTTGTAGCTTACAAAACAACAATGAAATAAAATTCAATTTAATTACTTATTGAAGATAAGAAATATATGTTACTCCTTTCTATGGTAGAGAAACCAAGATGACAGTATCCGGGGGGAGTTGTTATGTCTGGTGGATAATTCAAATAATGGGGCAAACAACCACTGCACCTAGCTGACCTGTTGTCAGTTGAGTTTTGAGCGGGAAGTCAGTTGCCATGCTGTCAGAGTTTGGTTAAGGGAAAGGTTTACAGATACTATGAATATGCTTTTGATCTTTGCATGTACTTGTTGGGGAGAAGTTAAGAAATCTGAAGATGCAATAACAGTTGAAGGAATTAAAGTATAAATGATGAAGTTGGGGTGTAGAGGTGGAATGATTTGGGGTGATTTTCAGCTGTACTCTGTGGATCGTGAAATGATAAAACAAGAGCTAGCATTGGTTAGTTAAAGGGAATTACTGATTGCTTTAAGATATGTTTTCTGCTTTATGTCTAGATGCATAAGTATGTGATATTAAGGCTGATTGGAATCCAATTATGGGAGTAATTCAAGATTCAATGTATGCATTTCAATGTATGCTGTATAAGCATGTATTTGGCGTCCAAAACAATAATATAGTTGAATAGAATTATATCTAGAAAGTTATAATATGTTGCTCCTCTCTATAGTACAGAATCTAAGATGGAAGTACCCAGTTGCAGTTGTTATGTCTGGTGGATTATTCAAACGATGGGGCAGACAACAACTGCACCTAGCTGACCTGTTGTCAGTTAAGTTTTGGCGGGAAGTCAGTTGACATGCTGTCATAGTTTGGTTAAAGAAGGGATTTAGAGACCAGTACAGTGAATATGTTTTTGATTGCTATGTATATATTTCTGATCAATTTTAAGCCTTAAGGTGTCTGAATATGTAATATAAGTTGAATCAAAAATATAAATAGTGTAGTTTGAGAGTGAAAGTGGGATGATTTTGGCTGACATTCCGCTAGTGTCAGTATATGCTGAAATGTTGAAAGAAAAGAATAGGTTGAATGGAATTACTTATGATTTTGAGTTATGTTGCTTCATGTGCGTATACAAATGTATTTGAGAATCAAAGTTAATTCAAGTTCAATTAAGGGAGTAATTAGAAATTAAAGTATGATACTTATGTCTATGGTAGAGAATCCAAGATGGCTGCATGCAGTGCTGGGTGCCACCACCCCAACCTACATATAGGACTTACATATATTTTGGAGCAGTTGACCTACATTCTGTTTGAATGGTGTGACTGGGTGACCTTTAGTCAGTTAAGTTTTGGCTGGAATGATGGCATGTATGTTTGCAAAACAATTATGTACATGAATAGAATTCTATTAGGAAGTTGCTATGGATAAAGTATATGTTACCCTTATTATATGGAACAGAACCCAGGGTGGAATTGACTAGTTGTAGTTGTTATGTCTGGTGGATTATTCAAACAATGGGGCCAACAACTAATGCACCTAGGTGACCTATTGTCAGTTGGGTTTTGGCGGCAAGTCAGTTGACATACTGTCATAGCTTAGTTATAGGAAGAATTTAGAAAGAACTAGAGAGACTATGGTCTCTATTGGTATGTGTTGGAAAAAACTTATGGCAGCTGAATATGCAAGAATTAGAATATATATGCTATAGTTTGAGGCTAAAATTTGGATGATTTTGGATAATTTTCATTTATTTGAATCTTTTTAAAATTTATTTGCATATTTCGATCTCAGCAGTTTCACAACACATAAATATAGCAATCAAAGCCACATTCACATTATTCGTCTCCTTCCCTTTACCAAACTATGATAGCATGACTTCCCACCAAAATTCAACAGACAACAAATCAACTAGGTGCATTGATTGTCTGCCCCATTATTTGAACAACCTAATTAGACATACCACCTTCCACTAGCCACTGTCATCTCAGACTGTATACCCTAAACAAGACTGACATATATTTCATTATCAACTTACTGCCCAAAACTCAACTGAATGCAAATCACCCTATAAAACTGTTCAAACTAAATGTAAGTCAACTGTTCCAAAACAGATATGAGTCAGCTATTGGGGTGCTGGCACTTGGCCTTGGAGACAGCCATCTTGGATTCTCCATTGTATAAGCAATAGCATACACCTAATCTTGATTACTCCCTTAATTAGACTCCAACCAACTTTAATCCTCACAAACATATGTATGCATACATGAAGCACCATATCACAAATACATAATAAGTATATAAGTGTATTGTTAACTTCCCGCCCAAAACTCAACAGACTAAGTCAACTAGGTGCATTGATTCTCTGACACATTGCTTAAAATTAATAACACACATAACACCTACCACTAGCCACTTCATCTTGGACTCTGTACCTTAGACAAGAGTGACATTTGCTCCACCTTTAGCAACTGCTCAAGACTCAACTGAATGCAGCTCATATGGTCAGACTAACAGAATGTAGGTAGTGGGTGTTATGTCTGGTGGTAAGTTCAAAACAATGGGGCAGTCAGCCAGTGCACCCAGTTGACCTGTTGTCAGTTGAGTTTTGGTGGGAAGTCAGTTGACATGTATGTAGTTTGAATTGTAGCTAGCAGGTTTGAATGCTGTTTGCAGGTTATATTCATGGTATAGAATACTAGACCAACAGAGTGGGAGGATGAGGTAGGTAGGTAAAGGGCTAGATAGATAGAGAGCTAGGTTGATTGATAACCAGGCTGATACAGAAGTAGGTAGATGAACTCGTGAAGGGAGAGGTAGAAAGATAGAGAGATAACCAGATAGAGATGTAAGCAGATAAAGAGTTTGCAAGGTAAGCAGATAGGCAGGTAGGCAGAGAGAGAAATAGGCATATAGAGAGGTAGGCAGGTGGACAGGTAGGCATGTAGGTAGGCAGATAAACAGTACGTATATAGAGAAATAGGAAGGTAGGCAGATAGGGAGGTAGGCAGATAGAGCGAGGGAGATAAGCAGATAAGGAGGTAGGTAGATAGAGAGAGGGAGGTAGGCAGATAGGGAGGTAGGCAGATAGAGAGAAGGACGGAGGCTGATAAAGAGATAGGAAGGGAGGCAGATACAAAGGTAGGCAGATAGGGAGGTAGGCATGTAGAGAAATAGGCAGATAGAGAGGCATAAATGTAGGTAGAGGGGGATGTAGGCAGGTAGTGAGGTAGGTAGGCAAAGAGAGAGGGGGGTAGGCAGATAAAGAGGTAGGAAGGTAGGCAGATAAGGAGGTATGTAGATACAGAGGTGTGCAGATAGAGAAAGGGAAGTAGGCTGATAAAGAGGCAGGAAGGGAGACAAATAGGGATGTAGGCATATATAAAGAAATGGGCAGATAGAAAGGAAGGCAGATAGGGAGGTAGCTAGTGAGAGGGGGAAAGTAGGTAGATAATTGCTGTAATTTCAGTTTTGAATCAAATGTTTTGCACTCTTGCTTCTCTCTTACCCCTTGCTTTACTGAAAAACATAAAGAGCTAGATGCATAGAGAGCTAAGTCAATTGATAAGTAGAGGCAGAACTAGGTATATGAGAGAGGTAGGAAGATAGAGAGAGAAAAATAGGGAGATAGAGAGGTAGGCAGCTGGACAGATAGGAAGGTAGGCAGCTAAGTGGTAGGTACATAGAGAAATGGGGAGGTAAGAAAGTAGACAGATAGGGAGGTAGGCAGATAGAGAAGTAGGCGGATAGAGAGATAGGAATGTAGGCAGATATGGAGGAAGGTAGGCAGATGGGGAGGTAGGCAGATAGAGAGAGGGAGGTAAGCAGATAGGGAGGTAAGCATACAGAGAAATGTGCAGATAGAGGGATAGAAAGGTAGACAGACAGGGATGTAGACAGGTAGGGAGGTAGGAAGAGAGAGGGGAGTGGGCAGATAAAGAGGTAGGATGGTAGGTATATAGGGAGGTATGCATATATAGATAAATAGGCAAATAGAAAGGTCGGGAGATAGGCAGGTAGGCAGATAGGGATGTAGCAGATAGAGAGGGAGGGAGGTAGGTAGAGATAGGAAGGTAGGCAGAGAGGGAGGTATGCATATAGATAAATAGGTAAAATAGAAAGGTAGGAAGATAGGGAGGTAGGCAGATAGGGAGGTAGCAGATAGAGGGGGGTATGTAAAGAGATAGAAAGGTAGGCAGATAGGGAGGTAGGCAGATAGATTGGTAGGAAGGTAGGCATATAAAGGGAAATAGGTAGCTAGGGAGGTGTGCATATAGATCAATAGGCAAAGAGAAAGGTAGGAAGATAGGCAGGTAGGCAGATAGGGAGGTAGGCAGATAGAGAGAGGGAGGTAAGCAGATAGGGAAGTATGCAGATAGAGAGAAGGAGGTAGGCTGATAAAAAGGTAGATAGGGAGGTAGGCAGATAGGGGGTAGGAAGGTAGGCAGGCAGATCTAGGATTGGATAATGCATTGTGTTGACAAATGCTTTATAAATGAGTTTAATGCACTGCGATCAGGACTGCATTCAAGCACCATGATGATCAAGGACATGATGCATTAATGCATTATGCCATCCTTAAAGGGTTAAGATATTGTAACTGGGGATGAACACCACTTACACTTTCCACTAACAATGCTAATTGTCAAGCAGCCTCCATACTCCAACTGCCATTTTAAAGAAACTGTGTGGTTATAGTTCATTTGATCATAGGCACCCAGTTGAAAATACACCTCAAGCAGTATAGGTGGTTTGAAAGCTGTCACTGTTTGGGGACACAGTTACAGTTACGTCGATGTTAGGGGTCACGTAAAGTAAACTACCCTGCTGGGTCACATTTGTTTATCTGCAGGGACAGAGCGGTTATTTTGATTTCCTGCACATGTGCGACCTGCTTACTGACTGAGGGTGTGGTATCAAAAACACAGGGATGGAGCCCTACATCTTTTGGTTTCCTCATAACAGACTCCTTGTCTATCGACTCTTAAGACATCCAAGCAAAAGGAGATACAGAATAATCTCTCCATAAGACATACTGCATATATATATTATAAACAGTATTGTAAAATCAGTTTTGTGCTGTAAGAAAGGTTTTCATGCAGAGAAATGAGAAGATAGGCAGACAGAGAGGGGTAGGCACATGTATAATGAGGTGAACATGTAGAGAGATATGCAGATAGGGAGTAGGCAGATAGAGAAATGGGCATATAGAGAGTTTGGAAGATGGCAGATAGAGAGGTATGCTGATAGAGAGGTAGGCAGATAGAGAATATGAAGAGAAAGAGGTAGGAAGGTAGGCATATAGAGAAATAGACATATAGAGAGACAGGAAGATGGGCAGATAGGGAGTAGGCAGATAGAGAAATAGGCATAGAGAGAGGTAGGAAGGTAGGCAGACAGGGATGTAGACAGGTAGGGAGGTAGGCAGATAGGTAGGAAGGTAGGCAGATAGGGAGGTATGCATATAGATAAATAGGAAATAGGCAGATAGGGATGTAGGCAGAGAGAGAGGGAGGTAGGTAGAGAGACAGGAAGGCAGGCAGATAGGGAGGTAGGCATATAGAGAAATAGGCATAGAGAGAGGTAGGAAGATAGGCAGACAGGGATGTAGACAGGTAGGGAGGTAGGCAGATAGGTAGGAAAGTAGGCAGATAGGGAGGTATGCATATAGATAAATAGGGAATAGGCAGATAGGAATGTAGGCAGCTGGAGAGGGAGGTAGGTAGAGAGGCAGGAAGGCAGGCAGATAGGGAGGTAGGCATATAGAGAAATAGGCAGACAGATAGGTAGGAAGATAGGCATATAGAGAAATAGGCAGATAAATAGGTAGGAAGGTAGGCAGATAGAGCTAGGCAAATAAAGAGAGGGAGATGTGCAGATAGAGAGGTATGCAGATAGAGAGGTAGACATATAGAGAATTAGGCAGACAGAGAGGTAGGAAGGTAGGCAGATAGGGAGGTGTGTAGATTGAGAATTATGCAGACACCATATAGAGAGGTATGAAGATAGGCAGATAGGGAGTAGGCAGATATAGAGAGGGAGGTAGGCAGATAGGGAGCTATCCAGTTAGAGAGGTAAGCATATAGAGAAATAGTCAGATAGAGAAATAGGCAGGTAGGCATATAGTGAGGTAGGCATATAGAGAAATAGGCAGGTAGACACAAAGAGAGGTAGGAAGAGGAACATATAGGAAGGTAGGCAGATTGAGAAATATGCAGATTGAGAGGTAGGAAGGTAGGCAGATAGGGAGCTAGGTAAATATAGAGAGGTAAGCAGATAGAGAGGTAGGCATTTAGGGAAATAGGCAGAGAGAGAAATAGACAGGTAGGCAAGTAGAGAGCTATGAAGGGGGGAGATAGGGAGGTAGGCATATAGAAAGGGATGTAGGCAGATAGAGAGGCAGGAAGGGAGGCAGACAGGGAGGTAAGCAGATATGGAGCTAGGCAGATAGAGAAAGGGAGGTAGATAAAGAGGTAGGCAGGTAGGTAGATAGGGGGATGATCTCAGAATAAATAAATAGATCAGCAAATAGAAAGATAGACAAATAGAAAGGTAGAAAGTAAATAGGGAGGCAGAAAGAGAGGTAGACAGATAGGGATGTAGGTGGAAACAGTGGAAGACATATAGAAAACTTAAAGGGGACAGATGTAGCCAGATAAGGTGGTAGGCTGTCCAACTGTAGGCAGATAGAGAGGTATGTAGATAGTAAGACAAGTCCATAGAGGTAGGCAGATAGTGAGGTAAGCATAGGGATATAGAGAGATGGGTTTGAAAGTTACTAGTGTTTGGGGACATTAAGTTTTCATGACATTTATGCACACAAACTGCCCATTTGGGACATGATGATTATCTGCAGAGACTTACTGGATTTCCTGCACATGTGTGTCCTGTTTCTAGCTATTTTGAACACTAGTCAAAAGAATTTAAGTTTGCTTTTTTCTCAGTCATCTGACTAGGTATCTGGGTAATCATACTAGGGATGTAAATTCTTTAAAAAAAGAAAAAGGTCAATCCCTTACTAATTTTCTGATTTTCAAGTTCTATGCATTTCAACACATCCTGAACAACTCTTTCAAAAATCTATTTATTAAGGGAAATTAGAAGAGTACCAATATACTTAATTGACTGTAAAATGTTGGCCATGTTGAATTGATAACAGATATTTCCTCTGTCATTTTCTATTGTTCTCTGATGGAAGTTTCCACTGTGATGATTATAATGGGGTGGAGGGAGTTAAATGGAACAGCCCATTGAGACGGGGTTGTAAGGTGGGGGGGGGGGGGGAGATGCTCTTAACCTATGCACATGGGAGTTGAGCTCATAACACAGCTGGCATTTGAGAAGATCACAGACCTCTTAGGGTATTATCACTTGTACACTGGAGCAGACACTATACATGAATCACAGCTCTTGTTGATTGGATTAACATATTTACCGATCGCGTCACTCAATTGTACTTGGAGCTAATTAGTCCTGAAACATAAATGGCTTTACTGATTGAAATACTTCCAACAATGGATGTAGACCAGACCAGTTTCTCAGTAGGACCTGTTGAGAATGGAGATCCAGTAAGTTGCGACATTTTTAGTATATATAGGTAGAATATTAGAACAAACATCCACATTAATCTGAGTATTCAAATATGTAATAGTTGAAAAATGTGTATATCATTATATCATTGATTCCCTACTAAACATTTATGTATTTGAATCACTTGAATATTTTTTCAAGTCTCCACCACTACAGAGGTGTTTCAATTTCCAGTTCCAGAATAAGAAGTGCTTGCAGTATGGCACGAGCTTCCCTACCAGTGTGGGATGGAAAAGCATCAAGGCCGTTGCAATGGACATACTATATGAGTAGTAGGAGTACCTCTCAATCCCACTCACAATAATCAATTATTTCTGATGGGGTCATTCAGCAGATTTTTAGCTCAAGTTATCACCTACTGGAGAGGGGTGGTGGAAGTGTTGGTGTAATCCTCAACCACATCAGGCGGATTGAATAGACCATGACAAATTGAGAACACCAACCACATTTGGTATCAAGTACACTGCAAGGATGAATCAATACATCATTTTAATTAGTTTTGTCTGAGTGTAGTAAATCGGTTATTCAAACACACTTGTTAACCCACATGCAAACACACACCCTACACAATAACTCTTCATGTTTCATAATAAGCACTCACCATTGTGTTAAGTAACCCAGAACTGTGAGTTGTATGAGCACATGCATCATATGTATATCATATGGACCATATTAGACACTGAATGTGTTCTAAAATGCCGGTCACAGAGGACAGTGATGGTGATAAATGGTATAATGATTATTGATTATGGCTCAACCATTTACATCTGGCTTGCCCTCCAGTGCTATTGTTGCTGTCCGAAAATGAAAGAAAAACTATTTTGAACATCATAGGATAATGGGTGACTTTACAGGAGATGGAGAATTATTACTAATACTAGAAGATGCTACAGATGATGGAATGGATTGTTTGGAAGGAGATTACGTACCAGAAAATAACGTATTTTCTTATGATAGTACTAAGTTGATCACATTTGTATTAAAGTCTGATCTGATGGATGAAGTAAAGTCAATATGGGATGGAGGAGAAATGAATATAATTTCTGAGGAATTATATCGATTTGCATCCAGTTTACATTCTATTACTTGTATGATGAATAGCAATGTAGATTATTTTGCTGTGGAATGGCATAATGATCAGAATGAGACATCAAAGTCGATGTCATTGGTTTTACATGGCGGTGGGAATGTACACAACCCAGAGGATGGTTGTTTAGTAAATGTGATTAATACAAAAGAGTATGCTGAACTACTCCAAGCTGGAGAACACGCCAATTTAAAATCTTTTAAATGTCACTCAATTGAGTCAAAAAGTGATTTTAGAACCACTTTGAAACTTATGTGTGAATATTCTACCACATTCATGACTGATATGGAGTGGTTATGGGCGTTTCATGGGTGGAGTAAGTAACTAAACAGATGACCAGAGATACATCCTTCACTGCAATCCTACGACCTGATAATCTAGTATGTAGTGAAGTTGTTTATAACTATATAGCTACTTCAGTTTGACCCTTGTATAAGTCTACACTTGCCATGACTCTGGATACATATGTTGTATAGCTATAAAACTCAGACATCTTAGATTTAGTTCATAGCCTCCTCATCTGCACTGTGATTCACAATGGCGTCATCTGGTCCAGGTATTAAGCTTACTATCAAGGTGTGGCCATGTGCAGAAAATGAACTCCATGCTGAAGAGATAAGGTTTGAATATAAACTATCTTCATCTCTTAGACTTCATATTGTGCAAAAAGAAGGCAGTGGTGTGCATGTGATATTCAACAACAATGGAAGAGAGAATTATCTTTGTTTGGCCACATGGAAGGACTTAATCAACAAGTCTGAAGATATAGCTCGTTTGTATGAATGCTCTGCACATCTTTTTGAGAGAGTGAAACTGAAGAAGTACCATGTTGTTAAACTAGAGCAATCAACTGTTTACTTTATATCTCAAGTAAACAGTGATAGATTTGCAATGTCTAAGGAAGAAATGGTTGTTTTCCTGGTCACTATGAAAGAAGCAGAGAGGATGCGAGCAGATGATTTCCTCAGCTTTGCTAAAGAAAGGGCAAAAGAAGAGGAATTAAGAAGAGCTGAAGCACAAAAAAATGAAGAAAATGTTAAGAAGAAATCAAAAGAAAAGTAAGTTTAACTACCAATTAAATATGTACCTAACGTATTGATATCAATATTATAAATATATATATATATTTACTTAGCATAGCCCTATGTATGTATGTATGTATGTATGTATGTATGTATGTATGTATGTATGTATGTATGTATGTATACATGTATAAACCCTGGAGTAGGGAGCCATTTGGCGCCCTAAGACATTCATATATTTAGTGTGGTTTATAACTAGTAATATATCATGTGTATTTGGATAGTTTTAATAGATGTCAAATATCAACAATAATAAATGTTTATCTATTTCAGATGATGTCATTGGGCTAACTGTTGGCTAAGTCACACACAAAGTGGTGTTGAACCTGATTTAAATCTGATGCATCAGAAACTACACAACTGAAATTGAACTGAAATTGAACTGTGGTGATGATGCAGCTAACACTCCTATAACATTGATAGTTGAGTGATATAACCAATATAATCACAATTGACGTCATATATTTTGTATTGTAATTTCTTTTATTTATCCTGGCAAGGATATATGACCTAGTAGGTTGTCTGACACAAACACCAGCAGTTTCCTGATGATTGGAGATAATAAAAGGCAATTAAGCCTTTGTCTTTAGTTGTATAGCAGGAAAATGCGCATTTAGGAGCATGTTCCTGCCATGTATACCTTACCTCGATTGTTGGATACTTAGATATTAAAGATCATGTATTTTGATTAAATTCATTGTGTTGTTGGAATCTTTATCACACATTACATGGTTGTGCATAGGATGGATTTGAGAAAGTAATGACCCAAGAATGTAAAAAGATGTCAAAGAAAGGAGAACAGGGGAATAACAACATTTCATTAATCTAGTAAAATCAGAGAAAACAAACTAGTGGGTTGTATTGAACTGTAGATGATACATTATTTATTACTCTGGAATCATCCCCACATCTATACATCTGGACTACATTAACAATAATCATTATCAATACCAATAAACATGTTAGATATAGAAGTGTCACACAGATACAATCTCAGCTAATTGACTGATTGTTATGGACCAATTCCTCTTCTGGTATCCAGGTGTCATATTGGTCTGACCAGCCTAGCCAGCTGACTAGGACCTCCTGTCTCCTTTGATTCCCAAGTACTACGGTCCTCCACATCAGAATGTCTTCAACTTCATACACATTTTCTTCACTGATGACATCAGGTGTTGGGAGGGGACTCTCTGCTCTTGTAGACTCTACTTCTGGGCTTGTACTATTCTTTGGATTAGGATCATTCTGGAGTTGCAAGCGGGAAGCTGGTGGTTCTTCTTTAATGCTGATTCTTGTCTCCTTTACATCATTAGGGATGTTCTGTCTCTCCGAACTGTGATGCATAAAATTTAAGCCGTGCACTGTCCCCTGTTTAGTAGATACAGAATTCCTCTGCAAGTTGGAAAGGTTTCTTACCTTGCTTGATGCATTGGAACAAAAACAAGATAATTGGGTAGAACGCCCTTCTAGTTCAGGTGGTCTGGAGGCACCTTGCACTGTCACTGGTGCTACTGCCAGCTCCTCTCTCAATTCCCACAGTGCTTTTTGGAGCTCAGCATGGGATACTGTGTCTTCTATTCCCTTGCTTCCTTTGCTCTGATGCTTGATAGGGGTGCAGATCTTGTCAGGGAGGGGATATGCTTCAGGCATGGTCGACCTGTCTTCAATCCACTGGTGTTTCCCAGCTTCTTTAGACCTTTGGCAATGGTTGAGATGTCTCAATAAGTCAGATCAGCGAGCAGTGGAATAACCACACGCTTCTGGGCAAAGCCACCCCTCCTGAACACTGCCATGTATCAAAGAGATATGTCTTGTTAGACTATACTTTTTGGTGAAAAACTTTGCGCAATCAGGACAGAAATACCTCTTTTTCGGCTTCATGGTGATCTGTTGCCTTGTTGTGTCTTCTCTGGTACTGTGTTCAGCTCTGTTGAGAATGTCTCTAGGCTCAGCTTATATTCCTCTGCATGCGGAGGTGTGATGCAGAGGAGCAGTGTGGAGGGGGCATCTCACCTTCTATTCCTCCGCATGCGGAGATGTGGTGCAGAGGAGCCGGAGGAGCAGGGCTAAGATTTGTTCCTCCGGCTCCTCTGCACCACATCTCCGCATGCGGAGGAATAGAAGGTGAGATGCCCCCTCCACACTGCTCCTCTGCATCACACCTCCGCATGCAGAGGAATATAAGCTGAGCCTAGAGACATTCTCAACAGAGCTGAACACAGTACCAGAGAAGACACAACAAGGCAACAGATCACCATGAAGCCGAAAAAGAGGTATTTCTGTCCTGATTGCGCAAAGTTTTTCACCAAAAAGTATAGTCTAACAAGACATATCTCTTTGATACATGGCAGTGTTCAGGAGGGGTGGCTCTGCCCAGAAGCGTGTGGTTATTCCACTGCTCGCTGATCTGACTTATTGAGACATCTCAACCATTGCCAAAGGTCTAAAGAAGCTGGGAAACACCAGTGGATTGAAGACAGGTCGACCATGCCTGAAGCATATCCCCTCCCTGACAAGATCTGCACCCCTATCAAGCATCAGAGCAAAGGAAGCAAGGGAATAGAAGACACAGTATCCCATGCTGAGCTCCAAAAAGCACTGTGGGAATTGAGAGAGGAGCTGGCAGTAGCACCAGTGACAGTGCAAGGTGCCTCCAGACCACCTGAACTAGAAGGGCGTTCTACCCAATTATCTTGTTTTTGTTCCAATGCATCAAGCAAGGTAAGAAACCTTTCCAACTTGCAGAGGAATTCTGTATCTACTAAACAGGGGACAGTGCACGGCTTAAATTTTATGCATCACAGTTCGGAGAGACAGAACATCCCTAATGATGTAAAGGAGACAAGAATCAGCATTAAAGAAGAACCACCAGCTTCCCGCTTGCAACTCCAGAATGATCCTAATCCAAAGAATAGTACAAGCCCAGAAGTAGAGTCTACAAGAGCAGAGAGTCCCCTCCCAACACCTGATGTCATCAGTGAAGAAAATGTGTATGAAGTTGAAGACATTCTGATGTGGAGGACCGTAGTACTTGGGAATCAAAGGAGACAGGAGGTCCTAGTCAGCTGGCTAGGCTGGTCAGACCAATATGACACCTGGATACCAGAAGAGGAATTGGTCCATAACAATCAGTCAATTAGCTGAGATTGTATCTGTGTGACACTTCTATATCTAACATGTTTATTGGTATTGATAATGATTATTGTTAATGTAGTCCAGATGTATAGATGTGGGGATGATTCCAGAGTAATAAATAATGTATCATCTACAGTTCAATACAACCCACTAGTTTGTTTTCTCTGATTTTACTAGATTAATGAAATGTTGTTATTCCCCTGTTCTCCTTTCTTTGACATCTTTTTACATTCTTGGGTTATTACTTTCTCAAATCCATCCTATGCACAACCATGTAATGTGTGATAAAGATTCCAACAACACAATGAATTTAATCAAAATACATGATCTTTAATATCTAAGTATCCAACAATCGAGGTAAGGTATACATGGCAGGAACATGCTCCTAAATGCGCATTTTCCTGCTATACAACTAAAGACAAAGGCTTAATTGCCTTTTATTATCTCCAATCATCAGGAAACTGCTGGTGTTTGTGTCAGACAACCTACTAGGTCATATATCCTTGCCAGGATAAATAAAAGAAATTACAATACAAAATATATGACGTCAATTGTGATTATATTGGTTATATCACTCAACTATCAATGTTATAGGAGTGTTAGCTGCATCATCACCACAGTTCAATTTCAGTTCAATTTCAGTTGTGTAGTTTCTGATGCATCAGATTTAAATCAGGTTCAACACCACTTTGTGTGTGACTTAGCCAACAGTTAGCCCAATGACATCATCTGAAATAGATAAACATTTATTATTGTTGATATTTGACATCTATTAAAACTATCCAAATACACATGATATATTACTAGTTATAAACCACACTAAATATATGAATGTCTTAGGGCGCCAAATGGCTCCCTACTCCAGGGTTTATACATACATACATACATACATACATACATACATACATACATACATAGGGCTATGCTAAGTAAATATATATATATATTTATAATATTGATATCAATACGTTAGGTACATATTTAATTGGTAGTTAAACTTACTTTTCTTTTGATTTCTTCTTAACATTTTCTTCATTTTTTTGTGCTTCAGCTCTTCTTAATTCCTCTTCTTTTGCCCTTTCTTTAGCAAAGCTGAGGAAATCATCTGCTCGCATCCTCTCTGCTTCTTTCATAGTGACCAGGAAAACAACCATTTCTTCCTTAGACATTGCAAATCTATCACTGTTTACTTGAGATATAAAGTAAACAGTTGATTGCTCTAGTTTAACAACATGGTACTTCTTCAGTTTCACTCTCTCAAAAAGATGTGCAGAGCATTCATACAAACGAGCTATATCTTCAGACTTGTTGATTAAGTCCTTCCATGTGGCCAAACAAAGATAATTCTCTCTTCCATTGTTGTTGAATATCACATGCACAACACTGCCTTCTTTTTGCACAATATGAAGTCTAAGAGATGAAGATAGTTTATATTCAAACCTTATCTCTTCAGCATGGAGTTCATTTTCTGCACATGGCCACACCTTGATAGTAAGCTTAATACCTGGACCAGATGACGCCATTGTGAATCACAGTGCAGATGAGGAGGCTATGAACTAAATCTAAGATGTCTGAGTTTTATAGCTATACAACATATGTATCCAGAGTCATGGCAAGTGTAGACTTATACAAGGGTCAAACTGAAGTAGCTATATAGTTATAAACAACTTCACTACATACTAGATTATCAGGTCGTAGGATTGCAGTGAAGGATGTATCTCTGGTCATCTGTTTAGTTACTTACTCCACCCATGAAACGCCCATAACCACTCCATATCAGTCATGAATGTGGTAGAATATTCACACATAAGTTTCAAAGTGGTTCTAAAATCACTTTTTGACTCAATTGAGTGACATTTAAAAGATTCTAAATTGGCGTGTTCTCCAGCTTGGAGTAGTTCAGCATACTCTTTTGTATTAATCACATTTACTAAACAACCATCCTCTGGGTTGTGTACATTCCCACCGCCATGTAAAACCAATGACATCGACTTTGATGTCTCATTCTGATCATTATGCCATTCCACAGCAAAATAATCTACATTGCTATTCATCATACAAGTAATAGAATGTAAACTGGATGCAAATCGATATAATTCCTCAGAAATTATATTCATTTCTCCTCCATCCCATATTGACTTTACTTCATCCATCAGATCAGACTTTAATACAAATGTGATCAACTTAGTACTATCATAAGAAAATACGTTATTTTCTGGTACGTAATCTCCTTCCAAACAATCCATTCCATCATCTGTAGCATCTTCTAGTATTAGTAATAATTCTCCATCTCCTGTAAAGTCACCCATTATCCTATGATGTTCAAAATAGTTTTTCTTTCATTTTCGGACAGCAACAATATCACTGGAGGGCAAGCCAGATGTAAATGGTTGAGCCATAATCAATAATCATTATACCATTTATCACCATCACTGTCCTCTGTGACCAGCATTTTAGAACACATTCAGTGTCTAATATGGTCCATATGATATACATATGATGCATGTGCTCATACAACTCACAGTTCTGGGTTACTTAACACAATGGTGAGTGCTTATTATGAAACATGAAGAGTTATTGTGTAGGGTGTGTGTTTGCATGTGGGTTAACAAGTGTGTTTGAATAACCGATTTACTACACTCAGACAAAACTAATTAAAATGATGTATTGATTCATCCTTGCAGTGTACTTGATACCAAATGTGGTTGGTGTTCTCAATTTGTCATGGTCTATTCAATCCGCCTGATGTGGTTGAGGATTACACCAACACTTCCACCACCCCTCTCCAGTAGGTGATAACTTGAGCTAAAAATCTGCTGAATGACCCCATCAGAAATAATTGATTATTGTGAGTGGGATTGAGAGGTACTCCTACTACTCATATAGTATGTCCATTGCAACGGCCTTGATGCTTTTCCATCCCACACTGGTAGGGAAGCTCGTGCCATACTGCAAGCACTTCTTATTCTGGAACTGGAAATTGAAACACCTCTGTAGTGGTGGAGACTTGAAAAAATATTCAAGTGATTCAAATACATAAATGTTTAGTAGGGAATCAATGATATAATGATATACACATTTTTCAACTATTACATATTTGAATACTCAGATTAATGTGGATGTTTGTTCTAATATTCTACCTATATATACTAAAAATGTCGCAACTTACTGGATCTCCATTCTCAACAGGTCCTACTGAGAAACTGGTCTGGTCTACATCCATTGTTGGAAGTATTTCAATCAGTAAAGCCATTTATGTTTCAGGACTAATTAGCTCCAAGTACAATTGAGTGACGCGATCGGTAAATATGTTAATCCAATCAACAAGAGCTGTGATTCATGTATAGTGTCTGCTCCAGTGTACAAGTGATAATACCCTAAGAGGTCTGTGATCTTCTCAAATGCCAGCTGTGTTATGAGCTCAACTCCCATGTGCATAGGTTAAGAGCATCTCCCCCCCCCCCCCCCACCTTACAACCCCGTCTCAATGGGCTGTTCCATTTAACTCCCTCCACCCCATTATAATCATCACAATGGAAACTTCCATCAGAGAACAATAGAAAATGACAGAGGAAATATCTGTTATCAATTCAACATGGCCAACATTTTACAGTCAATTAAGTATATTGGTACTCTTCTAATTTCCCTTAATAAATAGATTTTTGAAAGAGTTGTTCAGGATGTGTTGAAATGCATAGAACTTGAAAATCAGAAAATTAGTAAGGGATTGACCTTTTTCTTTTTTGAAAGAATTTACATCCCTAGTATGATTACCCAGATACCTAGTCAGATGACTGAGAAAAAAGCAAACTTAAATTCTTTTGACTAGTGTTCAAAATAGCTAGAAACAGGACACACATGTGCAGGAAATCCAGTAAGTCTCTGCAGATAATCATCATGTCCCAAATGGGCAGTTTGTGTGCATAAATGTCATGAAAACTTAATGTCCCCAAACACTAGTAACTTTCAAACCCATCTCTCTATATCCCTATGCTTACCTCACTATCTGCCTACCTCTATGGACTTGTCTTACTATCTACATACCTCTCTATCTGCCTACAGTTGGACAGCCTACCACCTTATCTGGCTACATCTGTCCCCTTTAAGTTTTCTATATGTCTTCCACTGTTTCCACCTACATCCCTATCTGTCTACCTCTCTTTCTGCCTCCCTATTTACTTTCTACCTTTCTATTTGTCTATCTTTCTATTTGCTGATCTATTTATTTATTCTGAGATCATCCCCCTATCTACCTACCTGCCTACCTCTTTATCTACCTCCCTTTCTCTATCTGCCTAGCTCCATATCTGCTTACCTCCCTGTCTGCCTCCCTTCCTGCCTCTCTATCTGCCTACATCCCTTTCTATATGCCTACCTCCCTATCTCCCCCCTTCATAGCTCTCTACTTGCCTACCTGTCTATTTCTCTCTCTGCCTATTTCCCTAAATGCCTACCTCTCTATCTGCTTACCTCTCTATATTTACCTAGCTCCCTATCTGCCTACCTTCCTACCTCTCAATCTGCATATTTCTCAATCTGCCTACCTTCCTATATGTTCCTCTTCCTACCTCTCTTTGTGTCTACCTGCCTATTTCTCTATATGCCTACCTCACTATATGCCTACCTGCCTATTTCTCTATCTGACTATTTCTCTATTTTTTAAGTAATAATTTCAACTTTATTTCACCATAGATGGAGTCTTGTAACAGCGAATTTTCCTTGTTGTTCCTCACAAAATGCTATGTAAAATAAAAATTGATAATTTGATGTGTTTGTACATTGTTCGTCAGTCATACTAATATAGATCTGTATCATTCTTACACTCATATAAATGTACAGAGGAACTTTTTGTCACGTATATTCAGTGAAATAAAGTTAATGATTGCAGCGGTCAGTTAAACTGTTGCTTGCTACAACCATTGTATGAGTTGCTTCTACACATACTTTAGTACACGAAAATAACAATAGTCTGCTTGAAAGAATAGCGGCACATTTGCTTCTAGTTTTAACACTCGCATAATTCCCCCCTTTTAAGACAAAAACTACTTTAAAAAATATTTCATCTCGTCAATGGCTTAACTTACTCTAGCTTTGGGATACTTTCCATCATTTTTATTCTCGACAGGCTTTTAAACAATTCCTGGTCAGTCTCTTTCCTTACATCAGTGTCTAAGGAGTTCCATTCCCGTGCACAAACAACCTTTGGGCTAAACTCATACGACCTACATTTTGGTATATCATATCTCAGCAATGGAGCTACAGACAGACGAGTGGTTCTATTTACAGGTTTTCTATATTTTTCTAGTTTAGACCGTTTATGAGCATAAAGCTTAGTATGGAAGATCCTTCTATTTTCTAAGGTGGGCAGATTTGCCTTGGCATGTACAGTCTCGGTAGGAGTCAGAATATTTAAAGACATACAGGTTTTCAGACATTTGTTTTGAACCCTTTGTAATTGGTTTAACAAGTCGACTTTGCTGCCAGTGTACAAAATATCACAGTAATCTATCACAGGTGTGACATGAGATTTATAGACATGTAAAAGGGCGGATTCTTGCATATAATCCTTGACTTTGTACATTAATATAGATTTGAACCTCAAGTTTTTTATCAGATTCCTGACATGTATATTGAAGTTAAGTTCTTCGTCGAGGATAACTCCTAAATATTTGTATGAAATTACAGACTTAAGTTCAACATTATTCATTAAAATTTTGGGCTTATTTAGCTTATTTAACTTTTTCCTAGAAGCAAAAGTCATAACCTTCGTTTTTTTTTCATTAATGGTGAGTTTGTTAATCTTAGTCCACTTAACAAAACATGCTAGAGAGGCCTCCAACCTAGTTGCTAGAGTCTGGAGGTTTTTACCAGTCACATACAATACAGAATCGTCTGCATATAATACAGTGGTGTGAGTGTCATTTACAGAAATACAATCATTTATATATAGCAGGAAAAATAAGGGACCCAATATCGACCCCTGAGGAACGCCACATGTGAGAGGAAGGATAGCTGATTTGATGTTGTTAGCCACTGTACACTGTTTCCTATTTTCTAAATAATTTTTCACGAGCCTAAGTTTTTATTTCTTATCCCATATTCTTCTAATTTATTTAGTAATATTATGTAATTTACGGAATCAAAAGCCTTCTTGATATCGATGAAGGCTGCCAGACTAATATTACCCTTATTTCTATTTTCTAAAATATCATCTACAAAATTTGAAATCGAATCTAAAGTTGACTTTCCTTTTTGGTACCCTCCCTGTTTTTTTGTCAAAATATTATTTTCTTCTATGTGTACAGACATTGCCGTGTGAACCAAGCGCTCAAGTATCTTTCCTGGTGCAGGTAGCACACTTATGGGCCTATAGTTAGATACATCGGTCAAGTCCCCGCCCTTGGGAAGGGGGGTGACTGTCGCGATTTTCCAACTGTCAGGGAATTTGTCATTTTCCACACACAAGCGAATTATCTTTATGAACCTGGAGGGTTTGTTCAATACAGCATCCCTAAATATAGTGGTTGGTAAGTATTGTATTGCCGAAGACTTAGAAGTGTCTAGGTCTTGTACACACTTGATGATATCTTCATCAGAGAAAAACATGTCGGTCATGTCTGTGTGACATCTCGTGCCCTTGAACTCAAAGCGTTCATTATGCTTTTCTGCCAGCTTGGGCCCAATCTGAGCGAAGAATGTGTTAATAAATGCTGACGTGTCATCCCCTGCTACAGGGTTGCCCTCATCATTCACCAAATTGATTTTTTTAGAACCTGATTTTTTTGAAGGAATTATGTTTTTAATTATGGCCCAAAAATTTTTAGAATCCTTAATATTGTTTTCTGAAAGTTCACTATAATACTTTTTTTTAGCTACATCGAGCTCCTGGTTTACAACATTTCTTAAATCCCTAGCTCTTCGCCATGTAACAATACATGCTGCGTTCCTGGCTTCCAAAAGTAAGTTATTTTTATCAGTAGAACGTTCAATTAAGTAATTTGTCATCCAGGGCTCAGATTTATCTTGTATTTTAAAAGTTTTTACAGGGCATGGCACGTCTAACATCCTCTTCAACATGTTCTCATACACGTTCCAACATTCATCTGGATCCTCACATTCATCAAAGTATGTCCAGTCACATGTTTCCAAGCTAGCGAGATATTTCTTTTTATCAAAATTTCTGTAAGATCTACCAACAAAAGTCCTATAACTCGGTTTAACATACTCGTGTTTTTTAATAACATGTACCGGTAAGTGGTCACTTAAATGCATGTTCAAAGCCCCACTGGAGGTGACGTCTAAACAATTTGTAAAAACGAGATCTATACAAGTATTTGTCCCTGAGGTAGTGGTAACCTCATGAATAAGTTGTCTACAATTTATCAAATCAAAACATTCATATAACATGTCTTTTTGAGCGTCATTTACTAGTACATTTACATTAAAGTCCCCTAAAATATACAGTTCATAAGCAGCTAGGTTTTGGACTTGCAAGAACAGTGCCTTAATTGTGTCACAGAAATTAATTAATGAACCTCCAGGGGGTCGGTACACATTACATACGATAGTCTTCTTACTGTTCCCCTTAAAAGATAGTAACCACTGTATCTCTATGTCATCGTTAGATCTATTTAAGTGGCTCAGTACATCAGCCGAGTATGACACACCCTCATCGACATGCGCACATAGTCCTCCTCCTCGATACACACTGACTCTATCCAGTCTATACATATTATATCTAGGAAAAGTATACAAGCCATCCTCATCGTCATCGTTTAGCCATGTTTCAGAAAATAAAATAATATCAATATCCTTATCTTTAAATTCCAAATTAATTCCTGTGCGTTTATTTCTAACACTTCTGGCGTTTAAGTGCACTATGGAGAACCCCTTTTTAAAGTTTGGCATCTCGCCTAGATTGGATTTAGGATTTCCATGAAATAAAAGTACATGAAGCAGCCTGATCTCTTAGTCTTCATCGCTGCATACAGTCTTGAGCTTGATGACCAACTTATGACGAAGTGAAAAAAACATGAAAAAAGAAAAAAGCCCCAAATAATATCCCCCCTCACAGGTTTTCGGCTCTGTTGGCCACCCATGAACTATCGATACAAGCTAGGGAGATCAGCTTGAATAGGGTCTCCCGTTACATACACATTTTACATTTTGTGAGCTGGGTAGGTGTAGCAAGTATATAGATACATCATTACCCATCTAAATACCGGTAAACATAATGTAAACAGCCCACGACGACACCATGTGGGTTGCATGTCAATCTTGATCTACCATTAGATTCATTGTAATTCTATATTGATCACCAGAAAAACATACAAGTTGTTTAGTACCGGTACATTGTATATTCAATACATACACACATATGACATGTAGATGCTTGGATTTAGACCCATGATGAACACGGAGCTTTTAACCAAAATGCATTTTACAATGAGATTTTGTGAACGCTATTTGACAGATTGATTCCTTAAAAGTTAAAGTTAATTACTACCCGGTAGGTCGTCTATATGAAGTAGACAAATGTGACTACTCAGTCTTATGTTGAATTTTCAATTTAACTATTTAATTTATGAAGTCCGATAAAATTCTAATTTGGACATACTCTAGTACATAGTATACAGCGTCAGCATATTTACACAGTTATTGACTCACGATAATTATAGTGCTATTTAATCTGAATGTTTTCACAATGAGATTCGTTGGACCCTTATTTGACAATTTGATTTTATAAAGTTATGTTTTTTTACTACCGGTAAGCCACATAATGGGGTGAAACTACATGATACACATTACATATAATTATATGTTAAAATTATATTGAGGTTTATTTCTACCAGTAAGTCACATTATTAGAATAAACTAGGTGATACACATACATACATAGAATTTTCCTTTTAACTATTTAATTTGTGAAATCTAATAAAATTCTTATTAGAACATAAATTAGTAAAATAATATTTAAATCAGGAAATGTTACAAAGCAGGTAGGTGAGTTGGCTGTGAGTGTGTTGTATCATTCAAGTATCAGGGACGGGCTGCTCAGCTTCATCTTGTTGTATCTCTGCGTCCTCGGGAGGATCAGGTTGGTCTGGCTGGTCTGGGCGCTGCTCGGCTCTGATTTTCTCTAAGTTCTTGCCATGTAGATTTGCACCAGGAATGTTCCCGTCGACACATTGGGCGGATTGCCCCAAGTGATACCCACACCCCCATACCGGGTGGAAGCTTGCTTCATACAACCGTAGGTCTTCGGTGGTCTGCAGGTATTCCTTGAACTCTGGGAGGGAGAATTTAATCTTGTTGATGTCATATAGAGTCTTTTCAGCCATTTTGCCCCAAGCCTGGCTATCCTTGACTTGTTTGGACAGATTCATCATCTCGTAGGGGCATTCCTGAATCATGATTTCGTCGTGCAGCTTCTGGGTACCACATTTCTTTGCTCTCGTTGCTTGATATGCCTGCTCGACGCAATTGTAGTCGCTACCGTCATAACTGATTTTGACGGGGTAGAGGTTAGATAGCCTATGGTGGCTCGACCTGAACATGAGTCCATCATCAGTATAGACTTGTGTGGCCAGTTCCAGGTTCAAATCCTCAAAAGGAAGATTATTCAGGCGGTAGTGTGCGAAGCTTTCTCTCTCTATAATCACAGCGCGTTGTCTCAGCTTTGCGTCATAGCCACATTCCTTAGCCAAGAAGTAGACCGATCGGAGATCAATAAACTCACGTCTTTCCTTCTCATTTAATTCGTCTCCCACCGATACATTTGTCCACTTGACATTATGTTTCAGGAACTTGAGACTTTTCATGAGCTCGGATTTGACGGTTTTCTTGAGAAACACTACCTTGATCGAGCGTATGCGTTGTTTACGTTGTGGTCTGCCTCCTTCGTGCTGACCTGCATGGGCGCCGCCATCTTGGTTCCGGTTTGGTCTTGGGTTGTTTCGTATCTGGGTTCTGCCAATGCGCGTTACCGATTCAACCTGCTCAATATTCCATCCTACTCTCGTGTCATTAAATAAGCCACTTATAATGGTGTGTAGATTTTCTCCTTCACTTTCGGCCACACCATCTAAAATAACGACTTGCTTTTTGTAGTCTTCGTCGATCTTCTCGAATCTGTTTTGGTGCGCTGTCAACATACGTGTTTGGGCGCTTGACACCTCGGCATGTTTTTTAAAGGCATTTTGAGATTCAGCTAATGAGTCAGTAATACCTTCCATGGCTCCCTCTGTGTCTGTAAGCCTCGTGTGGATGCTCTCGAAGGTTTTGGCGTTCTTGACAGCAGTCTCATTCAGTGTTTTAATCGTGGCCAGTATGCCGACAGTGGCTGTCTCTTGTAGTGACAGGCGTTTGGCCAGCGCGTTGACGGCTAGTATGACATCAGTAGGGCTTGCGTCCATCGGTAGTAGTTCATCTTCCTTCGTCGCTCTGTTTGCCTGTCTCCTGCCTCCTCCTCTTCCAGCTCCTGCCATATCGACTTCTCTAGGTGTTCATACACTTATATTGTTTAGTTTCCAGTCTCACTGTTTAGTTTGACTTAGGTTAATCCTTCAAAATCTCAGGAGCCCGATCTTGCCGCGCCTTAGCTGGTTGCCGCCATCTTGCATTGTTCTATATGCTTACCTCTCTAACTGGATAGCTCCCTATCTGCCTACCTCCCTCTCTATATCTGCCTACTCCCTATCTGCCTATCTTCATACCTCTCTATATGGTGTCTGCATAATTCTCAATCTACACATCTCCCTATCTGCCTACCTTCCTACCTCTCTGTCTGCCTAATTCTCTATATGTCTACCTCTCTATCTGCATACCTCTCTATCTGCACATCTCCCTCTCTTTATTTGCCTAGCTCTATCTGCCTACCTTCCTACCTATTTATCTGCCTATTTCTCTATATGCCTATCTTCCTACCTATCTGTCTGCCTATTTCTCTATATGCCTACCTCCCTATCTGCCTGCCTTCCTGCCTCTCTACCTACCTCCCTCTCCAGCTGCCTACATTCCTATCTGCCTATTCCCTATTTATCTATATGCATACCTCCCTATCTGCCTACTTTCCTACCTATCTGCCTACCTCCCTACCTGTCTACATCCCTGTCTGCCTATCTTCCTACCTCTCTCTATGCCTATTTCTCTATATGCCTACCTCCCTATCTGCCTGCCTTCCTGTCTCTCTACCTACCTCCCTCTCTCTCTGCCTACATCCCTATCTGCCTATTTCCTATTTATCTATATGCATACCTCCCTATCTGCCTACCTTCCTACCTATCTGCCTACCTCCCTACCTGTCTACATCCCTGTCTGCCTACCTTCCTACCTCTCTCTATGCCTATTTCTCTATCTGCCTACTCCCTATCTGCCCATCTTCCTGTCTCTCTATATGTCTATTTCTCTATATGCCTACCTTCCTACCTCTTTCTCTTCATATTCTCTATCTGCCTACCTCTCTATCAGCATACCTCTCTATCTGCCATCTTCCAAACTCTCTATATGCCCATTTCTCTATCTGCCTACTCCCTATCTGCATATCTCTCTACATGTTCACCTCATTATACATGTGCCTACCCCTCTCTGTCTGCCTATCTTCTCATTTCTCTGCATGAAAACCTTTCTTACAGCACAAAACTGATTTTACAATACTGTTTATAATATATATATGCAGTATGTCTTATGGAGAGATTATTCTGTATCTCCTTTTGCTTGGATGTCTTAAGAGTCGATAGACAAGGAGTCTGTTATGAGGAAACCAAAAGATGTAGGGCTCCATCCCTGTGTTTTTGATACCACACCCTCAGTCAGTAAGCAGGTCGCACATGTGCAGGAAATCAAAATAACCGCTCTGTCCCTGCAGATAAACAAATGTGACCCAGCAGGGTAGTTTACTTTACGTGACCCCTAACATCGACGTAACTGTAACTGTGTCCCCAAACAGTGACAGCTTTCAAACCACCTATACTGCTTGAGGTGTATTTTCAACTGGGTGCCTATGATCAAATGAACTATAACCACACAGTTTCTTTAAAATGGCAGTTGGAGTATGGAGGCTGCTTGACAATTAGCATTGTTAGTGGAAAGTGTAAGTGGTGTTCATCCCCAGTTACAATATCTTAACCCTTTAAGGATGGCATAATGCATTAATGCATCATGTCCTTGATCATCATGGTGCTTGAATGCAGTCCTGATCGCAGTGCATTAAACTCATTTATAAAGCATTTGTCAACACAATGCATTATCCAATCCTAGATCTGCCTGCCTACCTTCCTACCCCCTATCTGCCTACCTCCCTATCTACCTTTTTATCAGCCTACCTCCTTCTCTCTATCTGCATACTTCCCTATCTGCTTACCTCCCTCTCTCTATCTGCCTACCTCCCTATCTGCCTACCTGCCTATCTTCCTACCTTTCTCTTTGCCTATTGATCTATATGCACACCTCCCTAGCTACCTATTTCCCTTTATATGCCTACCTTCCTACCAATCTATCTGCCTACCTCCCTATCTGCCTACCTTTCTATCTCTTTACATACCCCCCTCTATCTGCTACCTCCCTATCTGCCTACCTCCCTATCTTCCTACCTTTCTATTTTACCTATTTATCTATATGCATACCTCCCTCTCTGCCTACCTTCCTATCTCTACCTACCTCCCTCCCTCTCTATCTGCTACATCCCTATCTGCCTACCTGCCTATCTCCCGACCTTTCTATTTGCCTATTTATCTATATATGCATACCTCCCTATATACCTACCATCCTACCTCTTTATCTGCCCACTCCCCTCTCTCTTCCTACCTCCCTACCTGTCTACATCCCTGTCTGTCTACCTTTCTATCCCTCTATCTGCACATTTCTCTGTATGCTTACCTCCCTATCTGCTTACCTCCCTCTCTCTATCTGCCTACCTCCCCATCTGCCTACCTTCCTCCATATCTGCCTACATTCCTATCTCTCTATCCGCCTACTTCTCTATCTGCCTACCTCCCTATCTGTCTACTTTCTTACCTCCCCATTTCTCTATGTACCTACCACTTAGCTGCCTACCTTCCTATCTGTCCAGCTGCCTACCTCTCTATCTCCCTATTTTTCTCTCTCTATCTTCCTACCTCTCTCATATACCTAGTTCTGCCTCTACTTATCAATTGACTTAGCTCTCTATGCATCTAGCTCTTTATGTTTTTCAGTAAAGCAAGGGGTAAGAGAGAAGCAAGAGTGCAAAACATTTGATTCAAAACTGAAATTACAGCAATTATCTACCTACTTTCCCCCTCTCACTAGCTACCTCCCTATCTGCCTTCCTTTCTATCTGCCCATTTCTTTATATATGCCTACATCCCTATTTGTCTCCCTTCCTGCCTCTTTATCAGCCTACTTCCCTTTCTCTATCTGCACACCTCTGTATCTACATACCTCCTTATCTGCCTACCTTCCTACCTCTTTATCTGCCTACCCCCCTCTCTCTTTGCCTACCTACCTCACTACCTGCCTACATCCCCCTCTACCTACATTTATGCCTCTCTATCTGCCTATTTCTCTACATGCCTACCTCCCTATCTGCCTACCTTTGTATCTGCCTCCCTTCCTATCTCTTTATCAGCCTCCGTCCTTCTCTCTATCTGCCTACCTCCCTATCTGCCTACCTCCCTCTCTCTCTCTACCTACCTCCTTATCTGCTTATCTCCCTCGCTCTATCTGCCTACCTCCCTATCTGCCTACCTTCCTATTTCTCTGTATACGTACTGTTTATCTGCCTACCTACATGCCTACCTGTCCACCTGCCTACCTCTCTATATGCCTATTTCTCTCTCTGCCTACCTGCCTATCTGCTTACCTTGCAAACTCTTTATCTGCTTACATCTCTATCTGGTTATCTCTCTATCTTTCTACCTCTCCCTTCACGAGTTCATCTACCTACTTCTGTATCAGCCTGGTTATCAATCAACCTAGCTCTCTATCTATCTAGCCCTTTACCTACCTACCTCATCCTCCCACTCTGTTGGTCTAGTATTCTATACCATGAATATAACCTGCAAACAGCATTCAAACCTGCTAGCTACAATTCAAACTACATACATGTCAACTGACTTCCCACCAAAACTCAACTGACAACAGGTCAACTGGGTGCACTGGCTGACTGCCCCATTGTTTTGAACTTACCACCAGACATAACACCCACTACCTACATTCTGTTAGTCTGACCATATGAGCTGCATTCAGTTGAGTCTTGAGCAGTTGCTAAAGGTGGAGCAAATGTCACTCTTGTCTAAGGTACAGAGTCCAAGATGAAGTGGCTAGTGGTAGGTGTTATGTGTGTTATTAATTTTAAGCAATGTGTCAGAGAATCAATGCACCTAGTTGACTTAGTCTGTTGAGTTTTGGGCGGGAAGTTAACAATACACTTATATACTTATTATGTATTTGTGATATGGTGCTTCATGTATGCATACATATGTTTGTGAGGATTAAAGTTGGTTGGAGTCTAATTAAGGGAGTAATCAAGATTAGGTGTATGCTATTGCTTATACAATGGAGAATCCAAGATGGCTGTCTCCAAGGCCAAGTGCCAGCACCCCAATAGCTGACTCATATCTGTTTTGGAACAGTTGACTTACATTTAGTTTGAACAGTTTTATAGGGTGATTTGCATTCAGTTGAGTTTTGGGCAGTAAGTTGATAATGAAATATATGTCAGTCTTGTTTAGGGTATACAGTCTGAGATGACAGTGGCTAGTGGAAGGTGGTATGTCTAATTAGGTTGTTCAAATAATGGGGCAGACAATCAATGCACCTAGTTGATTTGTTGTCTGTTGAATTTTGGTGGGAAGTCATGCTATCATAGTTTGGTAAAGGGAAGGAGACGAATAATGTGAATGTGGCTTTGATTGCTATATTTATGTGTTGTGAAACTGCTGAGATCGAAATATGCAAATAAATTTTAAAAAGATTCAAATAAATGAAAATTATCCAAAATCATCCAAATTTTAGCCTCAAACTATAGCATATATATTCTAATTCTTGCATATTCAGCTGCCATAAGTTTTTCCAACACATACCAATAGAGACCATAGTCTCTCTAGTTCTTTCTAAATTCTTCCTATAACTAAGCTATGACAGTATGTCAACTGACTTGCCGCCAAAACCCAACTGACAATAGGTCACCTAGGTGCATTAGTTGTTGGCCCCATTGTTTGAATAATCCACCAGACATAACAACTACAACTAGTCAATTCCACCCTGGGTTCTGTTCCATATAATAAGGGTAACATATACTTTATCCATAGCAACTTCCTAATAGAATTCTATTCATGTACATAATTGTTTTGCAAACATACATGCCATCATTCCAGCCAAAACTTAACTGACTAAAGGTCACCCAGTCACACCATTCAAACAGAATGTAGGTCAACTGCTCCAAAATATATGTAAGTCCTATATGTAGGTTGGGGTGGTGGCACCCAGCACTGCATGCAGCCATCTTGGATTCTCTACCATAGACATAAGTATCATACTTTAATTTCTAATTACTCCCTTAATTGAACTTGAATTAACTTTGATTCTCAAATACATTTGTATACGCACATGAAGCAACATAACTCAAAATCATAAGTAATTCCATTCAACCTATTCTTTTCTTTCAACATTTCAGCATATACTGACACTAGCGGAATGTCAGCCAAAATCATCCCACTTTCACTCTCAAACTACACTATTTATATTTTTGATTCAACTTATATTACATATTCAGACACCTTAAGGCTTAAAATTGATCAGAAATATATACATAGCAATCAAAAACATATTCACTGTACTGGTCTCTAAATCCCTTCTTTAACCAAACTATGACAGCATGTCAACTGACTTCCCGCCAAAACTTAACTGACAACAGGTCAGCTAGGTGCAGTTGTTGTCTGCCCCATCGTTTGAATAATCCACCAGACATAACAACTGCAACTGGGTACTTCCATCTTTGATTCTGTACTATAGAGAGGAGCAACATATTATAACTTTCTAGATATAATTCTATTCAACTATATTATTGTTTTGGACGCCAAATACATGCTTATACAGCATACATTGAAATGCATACATTGAATCTTGAATTACTCCCATAATTGGATTCCAATCAGCCTTAATATCACATACTTATGCATCTAGACATAAAGCAGAAAACATATCTTAAAGCAATCAGTAATTCCCTTTAACTAACCAATGCTAGCTCTTGTTTTATCATTTCACGATCCACAGAGTACAGCTGAAAATCACCCCAAATCATTCCACCTCTACACCCCAACTTCATCATTTATACTTTAATTCCTTCAACTGTTATTGCATCTTCAGATTTCTTAACTTCTCCCCAACAAGTACATGCAAAGATCAAAAGCATATTCATAGTATCTGTAAACCTTTCCCTTAACCAAACTCTGACAGCATGGCAACTGACTTCCCGCTCAAAACTCAACTGACAACAGGTCAGCTAGGTGCAGTGGTTGTTTGCCCCATTATTTGAATTATCCACCAGACATAACAACTCCCCCCGGATACTGTCATCTTGGTTTCTCTACCATAGAAAGGAGTAACATATATTTCTTATCTTCAATAAGTAATTAAATTGAATTTTATTTCATTGTTGTTTTGTAAGCTACAAGTATGCCAACAGACTTTCCACCAAAACTCACTTAGCCACATCTTTCAAACGGAATATAGGTCAACTGTTTTAAAACAGATGTAGGTCAACTGGTTGGGGTGCCGGCACCTAGCACTGGTGGCAGCCATGTTGCATTCTCCTCCATACACAAAAGTATCATACACTCAATCTTTAATTACTCCCCCAGTTAAACTCCATTCAACATTGTTTTGCAAGTCACATGTATGCCATCAGATGAGCCACGATTACCCAACTGAATTCAAGTCACCCAGCCACACCATTCAAGTGAAATGTAGGTCAACCGCTCCAGACCAGATGTAGGTCAACCGGTTGGGTGCCAGCAACCAGCACTGAGGGCGGCCATCTTGGATTCTCCACACTCTACAATATTGAGTCTTTAATTACTCCCTTAATTGATCTCCAATCCTCCTTAAATCTCACATACACATGTATCTTCACATAAGGCATGTTATCACAAAGAATCAAGTAATTCCTTTCAGCCAATCCAACCATACCTCTTCTTTTAACATTTCACCATCTACTGACACTAGGTGAACATCATGGAAAATCTTCCAATAACCACCTTCTAACTACTCCATTTATATTTCCATTACTTTGACTTTTATTGCATATTCAGACACCTTAGCATATTTCCAATTCATACATGTAAGAATCAAAACCATATTCATTATGGTTCTATCTAAAAATTCTTCATTTAACCAAAGTATGACATTGACCCTCACTACTAACTACTAGCCTTCCCCAACCTGACTTTCAGCAGAGAGCTAGGTGCTGCCACCCCTTGGACTGTAGCTAAAACAGTCATCCCCTATGCTGGTAGCTGCAGTTAGCATACTAGGCCAATGTACAGTAGGTAAAATAGACCAGGTCTCCCTCTGGTGTCAAACCCTGGCACTGCTGACCTGGATATGCTGGGCCCTGTGTTTTAGTTAGGTGTAAACTGATGCAGGACTGGGTACTAGCAGAGGGAGCCCAGATCTCTGGACCAATCAGAGACAATCTCCCTCTGATGGTTGGCCTATTGACCAATCAGCGATGGTTTATGTCAGGCTAGGGATTGGATCTCTCTAAACCCGGGAATATTCCGAAACTTGATTTCAAAAGCGTGGTCGTGTTCAAAGCGTACAGACGCCTCATCTTACATACTATATGATTGTTTCTCAAATATTTACAGTAAATACCCTGAGATAGATACAGATCCTCTCTTTTAAGTCACCAGGGCAGCTTGGGTCATTTTAGCTTCTACCTTGTGTATATTGTCTTGTTATTAATTGTAGACACATGAACAGTTCTGGTGTTATTCTGATTTTGTGTTGCATTGATTGTTACATTGATATGTGCACTGCATAATAATTCGAATTTAAACCCCTTTTGTCAGTGCTTAAAGCAGCAGTCGAGGTGCTTAAAGTAGGAGCCGCAGCTTGTCAGCACCTTTGATATACTTTAACCTACTTTAAGCAGTATCTACTTTCCTGCATCTTTAATTCCTTGTTTAATGATCAGCAAAGGTGCTCAAAGCTGCTTAAAGAAGGACAAGCACCTTGTCACCAGCTTTAACCTTCTTTAAGCAGTGCCTGCCTTTTTGCAACTTTAATCTTCTTTAAGCCCCTTCTGTGCGCCCTGGGAGTGCAAGTAGCTTGGGGAGAGGTGTGGCCGTGTTTGTGGCACTATAGAGCCGCCAGGAGGGAGCGTATGACGCCTTGTGCGCGCCCTGGGAGTGCAGGCAGCTAGGGGACAGGTGTGGCGGTCTGTGTGGCATTTTAGAGCCGCCAGGAGGGAGCGTATGACGCCTTGTGCGCGCCCTGGAGGTGCAGGTGGCTGGGGGAGAGGTGTGGCCGTGTTTGTGGCAGTATAGAGCCGCCAGGAGGGAGCATATGACGGCTTGTGCGCGCCCTGGAGGTGCAGGTAGCTGGGGGAGAGGTGTGGCCGTGTTTGGGGCACTATAGAGCCGCCAGGAGGGAGCATATGACGGCTTGTGCGCGCCCTGGAGGTGCAGGTAGCTGGGGGAAAGGTGTGGCCGTGTTCGGGGCACTATAGAGCCGCCAGGAGGGAGCATATGACGGCTTGTGCGCGCCCTGGAGGTGCAGGTAGCTGGGGGAGAGGTGTGGCCGTGTTTGTGGCAGTATAGAGCCGCCAGGAGGGAGCATATGACGCCTTCTCCGCGCCCTGGGAGTGCAGGTAGCTGTGGACACCCTCTATTTTACTTTATCATGTATATTAATTCCCAAAGCACCCCTAGAGCTTTAATACACATTTATAGATATAGCTCCAGAACGAATTGGAGCACAGTGAGATTTATACTTGGGCATATTGGGAGGCCCGGGGGCTTTACAAAGAGTCCTCCTGGAACTCCCTAGCCCCTCTAGAAGCTCCACAATCCGCACCCAATGACTGCCAATGGTACACTGATCTGCATCAGTGCACATCAGAGGTCACGTGACCACCTCTAGCCAATCAGAGAGAGGTCTCGCGGCGGTCACGTGACCATAATAGCACCTCTTTATAATGGGGGGTCCTGCTGAGGGAGGTCCTCACTTCACCAGTGCCTGGGCTCCTGAAAACACCTCCTGCTTCTACAATCTACCTGCTGCCTGCCGAAGCTCTGCCAGACTGCCTGCCCAGCTGCCCACCTGACTGCCCAGCCTCAAGGACCCGGCCCCAGCCTCCACAACCCGGCCCCAGCCTCCACAACCCGGCCCCAGCCTCCACAACCCGGCCCCAGCCTCCACAACCCGGCCCCAGCCTCCACAACCCGGCCCCAGCCTCCACAACCTAGCCTCTGCCTCCACAACCCGACCCTAGCCTCCACAACCCGACCCTAGCCTCCACAACCCGGCCCCAGCCTCCACAACCCGGCCCCAGCCTCCACAACCCGACCTTAGCCTCCACAACCCGACCCCAGCCTCCACAACCCGGCCCCAGCCTCCACAACCCGGCCCCAGCCTCCACAACCCGGCCCCAGCCTCCACAACCCGGCCCCAGCCTCCACAACCCGACCCTAGCCTCCACAACCCGGCCCCAGCCTCCACAACCCAGCCTCTGCCTCCACAACCCGGCCCCAGCCTCCACAACCCGGCCCCAGCCTCCACAACCCGGCCCCAGCCTCCACAACCCAGCCCCAGCCTCCACAACCCAGCCTCTGCCTCCACAACCCGACCCTAGCCTCCACAACCCGACCCTAGCCTCCACAACCCGGCCCCAGCCTCCACAACCCGGCCCCAGCCTCCACAACCCGGCCCCAGCCTCCACAACCCGGCCCCTGCCTCCACAACCCGGCCCCTGCCTCCACAACCCGGCCCCAGCCTCCACAACCCAGCCTCTGCCTCCACAACCCGGCCCCAGCCTCCACAACCCGGCCCCAGCCTCCACAACCCGGCCCCAGCCTCCACAACCCGGCCCCAGCCTCCACAACCCAGCCTCTGCCTCCACAACCCGACCCTAGCCTCCACAACCCGACCCTAGCCTCCACAACCCGGCCCCAGCCTCCACAACCCAGCCTCTGCCTCCACAACCCGACCCTAGCCTCCACAACCCGGCCCCAGCCTCCACAACCCGGCCCCAGCCTCCACAACCCGGCCCCAGCCTCCACAACCCGGCCCCAGCCTCCACAACCCAGCCTCTGCCTCCACAACCCGGCCCCAGCCTCCACAACCCGGCCCCAGCCTCCACAACCCGGCCCCAGCCTCCACAACCCGGCCCCAGCCTCCACAACCCAGCCTCTGCCTCCACAACCCGACCCTAGCCTCCACAACCCGACCCTAGCCTCCACAACCCAGCCTCTGCCTCCACAACCCGGCCCCAGCCTCCACAACCCGGCCCCAGCCTCCACAACCCGGCCCCAGCCTCCACAACCCGGCCCCAGCCTCCACAACCCGGCCCCAGCCTCCACAACCCAGCCTCTGCCTCCACAACCCGACCCTAGCCTCCACAACCCGACCCTAGCCTCCACAACCCAGCCTCTGCCTCCACAACCCGGCCCCAGCCTCCACAACCCGGCCCAGCCTCCACAACCCAGCCTCTGCCTCCACAACCCGGCCCCAGCCTCCACAACCCGACCCTAGCCTCCACAACCCGACCCTAGCCTCCACAACCCGGCCCCAGCCTCCACAACCCGGCCCCAGCCTCCACAACCCGGCCCCAGCCTCCACAACCCGGCCCCAGCCTCCACAACCCAGCCTCTGCCTCCACAACCCGACCCTAGCCTCCACAACCCGGCCCCAGCCTCCACAACCCGGCCCCAGCCTCCACAACCCGGCCCCAGCCTCCACAACCCGGCCCCAGCCTCCACAACCCAGCCTCTGCCTCCACAACCCGACCCTAGCCTCCACAACCCGGCCCCAGCCTCCACAACCCGGCCCCAGCCTCCACAACCCGGCCCCAGCCTCCACAACCCGGCCCCAGCCTCCACAACCCAGCCTCTGCCTCCACAACCCGGCCCCAGCCTCCACAACCCGACCCTAGCCTCCACAACCCGGCCCCAGCCTCCACAACCCAGCCTCTGCCTCCACAACCCGACCCCAGCCTCCACAACCCGACCCCAGCCTCCACAACCCGGCCCCAGCCTCCACAACCCGGCCCCAGCCTCCACAACCCGGCCCCAGCCTCCACAACCCGGCCCCAGCCTCCACAACCCAGGGCCTGCCTCCACAACCCAGAAAAGTCTACCAATTGATGAGTTTTTATCTGCCACTGAATACAATAGTAAGAACTCAATATTCCAAGTATGAAGTATAAGCTAAGCTAATCTACAGTCTATATAAGATCAAATATAAGCTACTTTAATTAAACCCCAAGTCCTTCTTTAATCACCTATAACCTACTTTAAGCGAACCCCAAGCCCTCCTTTAATCACCTTTAACCCACAAGAGGCAACCCCCAAGTCCTTCTTTAATCACCTTTAACCCACAAGAGGCAACCCCCAAGTCCTTCTTTAATCACCTTTAACCCACAAGAGGCAACCCCAAGTCCTTCTTTAATCACCTTTAACCCACAAGAGGCAACCCCAAGTCCTTCTTTAATCACCTTTAACCCACAAGAGGCAACCCCCAAGTCCTTCTTTAATCACCTTTAACCCACAAGAGGCAACCCCCAAGTCCTTCTTTAATCACCTTTAACCCACAAGAGGCAACCCCCAAGTCCTTCTTTAATCACCTTTAACCCACAAGAGGCAACCCCCAAGTCCTTCTTTAATAACCTTTAACCCACTAGAGGCAACCCCCAAGTCCTTCTTTAAACACCTTTAATCCACTATAAGCAAGCCCCAAGTCCTTCTTTAAACACCTTTAAACATGCCCTAACTCTGACTTTAATCATCTTTTGGACCATCAGAAAGAAGGCCATTAAGCGTCATTAAAGGTTGATTAAATTCCGACTTTTGGTTCTTTAATTTTTGCTGACAAGTTTGCTTAAAGAAGCTTAAAGAGGCTTAATGTCCGACATTAGTCAACTTTAAGCAAATTGTAAAGCTATTTAAAGCAGATGTATTATGCAGTGGTGACAACATGTTCTCGCCGTTTGCTGTTGTCAGTAATAAAGGTGATACTTTGTCAACGCTATGTTTCAATTACTTCCCTGTATGTTATTTCTAGTAAATACTGGTAGGCTGCAACAAAATGGATGTAAATGTTCTTCCCTACCTGCAGTCAAGGGGTCAGACATTTTTACCCCCCCCCCCTGGGGAATCGAAAATTGCACGCAATCCCTTTGTTGCATAATAACATGGGCTCTGTTGCTCAAAATAGGTGAAATCTTTACCCAAGGCCAAAATGTGGAGAAATGTAGGGTCAGTAGGTTGGATTCTTTTTTTTTAATCCTTTCTTTTTTAACATGAATGTTTTAGCCAGTTTCTTCACATACCCTAAAATTGTCAAAAAAAGGGTAAGAATACGGAGATTTCTTCAAAATTGTGTAAAAAACGTAGGGTCTGCCCTGTTTAGAGGGTCTGTTGGGTGACCTGGAGCAAACCGTTCTTTTTGGCCTAACCCTCTACCAGTCAAGGGGTATAGATTTTTTACCCCCCCCAAATCCACCACCACCCTATTGTTAAAAAATTGACACTCCCTAAAAGGGACAAAATGAAAAACTGAGTAATCACCCTGACTTGAATAAATGACCACACCCTAACCCAGACTTCATCAGTGTATGAGCCTAAACTGTAGGCCTACCTGCCTCCATCCTGATAATGTAGGCCTACCTGCCTCCATCCTGATAATGTAGGCCTACCTGCCTCCATCCTGATAATGTAGGCCTACCTGCCTCCATCCTGATAATGTAGGCCTACCTGCCTCCATCCTGATAATGTAGGCCTACCTGCCTCCATCCTGATAATGTAGGCCTACCTGCCTCCATCCTGATAATGTAGGCCTACCTGCCTCCATCCTGATAATGTAGGCCTACCTGCCTCCATCCTGATAATGTAGGCCTACCTGCCTCCATCCTGATAATGTAGGCCTACCTGCCTCCATCCTGATAATGTAGGCCTACCTGCCTCCATCCTGATAATGTAGGCCTACCTGCCTCCATCCTGATAATGTAGGCCTACCTGCCTCCATCCTGATAATGTAGGCCTACCTGCCTCCATCCTGATAATGTAGGCCTACCTGCCTCCATCCTGATAATGTAGGCCTACCTGCCTCCATCCTGATAATGTAGGCCTACCTGCCTCCATCCTGATAATGTAGGCCTACCTGCCTCCATCCTGATAATGTAGGCCTACCTGCCTCCATCCTGATAATGTAGGCCTACCTGCCTCCATCCTGATAATGTAGGCCTACCTGCCTCCATCCTGATAATGTAGGCCTACCTGCCTCCATCCTGATAATGTAGGCCTACCTGCCTCCATCCTGATAATGTAGGCCTACCTGCCTCCATCCTGATAATGTAGGCCTACCTGCCTCCATCCTGATAATGTAGGCCTACCTGCCTCCATCCTGATAATGTAGGCCTACCTGCCTCCATCCTGATAATGTAGGCCTACCTGCCTCCATCCTGATAATGTAGGCCTGCCTGCCTCCATCCTGACAATGTAGGCCTACCCGCCTCCATCCTGACAATGTAGGCCTACCCGCCTCCATCCTGACAATGTAGGCCTACCCGCCTCCAACCTGACAATGTAGGCCTACCCGCCTCCATCCTGACAATGTAGGCCTACCCGCCTCCATCCTGACAATGAAGGCCTACCCGCCTCCATCCTGATAATGTAGGCCTACCCGCCTCCATCCTGACAATGTAGGCCTACCCGCCTCCATCCTGATAATGTAGGCCTACCCGCCTCCATCCTGACAATGTAGGCCTTCCCGCCTCCATCCTGATAATGTAGGCCTACCCGCCTCCATCCTGACAATGTAGGCCTACCCGCAGCAAACCTGATAATGTAGGCCTACCCGCCTCCATCCTGATAATGTAGGCCTACCCGCCTCCAACCTGATAATGTAGGCCTACCCGCCTCCATCCTGATAATGTAGGCCTACCCGCCTCCATCCTGATAATGTAGGCCTACCCGCCTCCATCCTGATAATGTAGGCCTACCCGCCTCCATCCTGATAATGGAAACAGTTAACCACAAGCGTTTTCTGCTGGGGGAAGCCTCCGTATCCCAAACTGCTCATAGAGGTAACCCTGAGTAATGACGTCATAGTGTAGCTAATGGTAGCCATGCACACATGTCAACATGGAGGAGGGTACAGGCTACCTTATGGTACAGTGGGTGCTGCCACCTTGTGGGGAATGTTTAACTAAACTCACTTTTACAGGTAAGTTACTCACTATGGCTGTATTGGGGCATCATAACATTAAATATCACCCTTTAGCAACATGCTGCCCAAAAGGGCCAACAGACTCCTAGCTACAAGTTAGGAAGTCTATTGATTGCCTTAATGATGAAAAGAAATTTAAACCTTTGCATCATAAGATTAATTAGGAGTCTAGACAGTAAAGCATTACTTTCACCCCAAAAAAATGACACTACAAAATGTTAATCTAATTTCTCAGATGTCCGCCATTGTTTTATCATTTAAAGGAGCACTATCATAAGACAATTATAAAACAATACGGCCCAAATACAACGGGATCACACGGTATAAATCCATTTTAGCCCCCCATTGGAATACAATGTTAAAACCTAATATAATTATCGAGATATACCAACCTAAACTCCTGAATCAGGCCCCTCTGAGAGAATATATATGCTTCCCCCTCCCCATCCCCCTCCTCCCCTTCTCCCCCTCCTCCCCTCCCCCGCCTCCTCCTCCCCTCCCCCCTCCTCCCCCTCCTCCCCCTCCTCCCCCTCCTTCTCCTCCAGCATCCATTTTCAAATTTTTTTTTTCAATTTTACAGAATGATTTTCTCAAAAAAAGGTCCCCCCAAAATAATATTTTTCTTCAAGGTCACTTTTTCCCCCCCAAAATCACTTTTTGACCCTCTTGGGCCACTGTACTTACACCTATCACAGCTCATATAACATAATGGTTCATGATATTTTTTGCCTCAACTACAAAATGGGCTATTTCACAAGTCCAACCAATACTGTAGCTATTTGACTAGTTCCTGTGGTCCTTACTAGATGTCACTACTGAGACCATCCCCACTGCAGCACAGCTTACATTCATGGTGTGTGAGGCTAGTTCAGGATTCTGCCACTGCGTGTCAGGTCAGCAGTGTTCACCCCATCCCCCATGCACTCAGCCTCAGGAGGCAAGAGAAACAATGAAACTATAACCTGACTTAAAGCGTCATAATCACCAAGTGTATCCCCCTCACAATTCTAGTACTGTTCTAGTCTACTATGTGGTAGCCGGGCAAGTGGTGGGACTGCCGCTTTAAGCATCTCAATCACTTCTCACTGCTTTTTACTTATTCTCGGGATCACCACTTACCTGCTGCATGATATCTAATCTCTCATAGGATAGGACAGGGCATGAGTTGGGCAGGGTAGAACAGGGCAGGGTCAGGACACAGTAAGTGAAGGGAGGGTAGGTAAAACATAACAGGGCAGAGTAGGGAAGGGAACACAGGTAGGTAAGGATAGGGTAGAGTAGGGTGTAAATCACAGGGTAGGGTAGGGTGGGGTAGTGTAGGGTAGGGTATGGTAGGGTAGAGTAGGGTAGGCTAGGCTAGGCTAGGCTAGGGTAGGCTAGGCTAGGCTAGGCTAGGCTAGGCTAGGCTAGGCTAGCAGAGAGTAGGTAAAGGAAAGCTAGGGTATAGCATGGCTGGCATGACACAGCATTGTAGGGTAGGGCAGGGTATGGGTAGGGTAGGGTAGGCTAGGCTAGGCTAGCGGAGAGTAGGTAAAGGAAAGCTAGGGTATAGCATGGCTGGCATGACACAGCATTGTAGGGTAGGGCAGGGTATGGGTAGGGTAGGGTAGGCTAGGCTAGGCTAGGCTAGCACAGAGTAGGTAAAGGGAAGGTAGGGTGTAGCATGGCTGGCATGACACAGCATTGTAGGGTAGGGTATGGGGAGGGGAGGGGGTCGGATGGTGGATGTGCTGTACATATTGTGGTAAGGTGGTGGATGTGCTGTACATATTGTGACATGCTGTATACATCATTCAGCATCAGCGGTGTAAGGTGGTGGATGTGCTGTACATATCGTGACATCATTCAGCATCAGCGGTGTAAGATGGTGGATGTGCTGTACATATTGTGACATCATTCAGCATCAGCGGTGTTAGGTGGTGGATGTGCTGTACATATTGTGACATCATTCAGCATCAGCGGTGTAAGGTGGTGGATGGGCTGTACATATTGTGACATCATTCAGCATCAGCGGTGTAAGGTGGTGGATGTGCTGTAGATATTGTGACATCATTCATTCAGCATCAGCGGTGTAAGGTGGTGGATGTGCTGTACATATTGTGACATCATTCAGCATCAGCGGTGTAAGGTGGTGGATGTGCTGTACATATTGTGACATCCTGTATACCTCATTTAGCATCAGCGGTGTAAGGTGGTGGATGTGCTGTACATATTGTGACGCTGCCTTTTGCTTCACGGCGGGAGCATCAATGGTGTCAGAAGCTGGGGTGCTGTCATCCCCACCTGGTGGCTAAATATAGACATTCCCTTAGAGGGGGGCGGAGATGGCGTCCAGTCCTGTTATAACACACCAGGGTGCCTCAGGTTACAGTCTGTTACGGTGTACCAGGTAACCGGTTCCCGGGATAATTACATATACGCTGGAAAGGCAATTCCCACGTAATATTGGTCCAATCTTGGAATGTAGCCTGTTTCTGGCAAGCTATACATGTATGTCTCTCTCCGTTTCAATATATGAAATAAACTCTCTCTAAAAATGTATATTGGGACGTTTATCTATATTCTATATATGTAATTGCAGGTATAACTTTAACATTTATGTGAGATTTAAGGGGGAAACAATTCCTTGAAACCATGCACTCCCTATGTAATCCTATACTGAAGCTCACCACATGCATCTCACCCCTGGGAACTAGGAACACTATAACAGACTATATGTGTCTATACACACACGTGATACAGCCTGGTACAGTAGAACTACTGATGGAAGCTGCCCCCCACCTCCCCCACCTCCCCTACCACCTACAAGCCCATCATCCGGCAGATGATCCATTTATGATTGTCACACCAACACCGCCTCTGATCTCTCACATGACGATCATCTGGGGACAGATCATCTTCAAGCCACGCTGATGTATTCTACTACTATAACAGCTGCTGCTGTTACTGCTGCTGTTACTGCTGCTGTTACTGCTGCTGTTACTGCTGCTGTTACTGCTGCTGTTACTGCTGCTGTTACTACTGCTGCTGTTACTGCTGCTGTTACTGCTGCTGTTACTACTGCTGCTGTTACTGCTGCTGCTGTTACTGCTGCTGTAACTACTGCTGCTGTTACTACTGCTGCTGCTACTACTGCTGCTGTTACTACTGCTGCTGTTACTACTGCTGCTGCTACTACTGCTGTTACTGCTGCTGCTGTTACTACTGCTGTTGTTACTACTGCTGCTGTTACTGCTGCTGTTGTTACTACTGCTGCTGTTACTGCTGCTGTTACTGCTGCTGCTGTTACTACTGCTGTTGTTACTACTGCTGCTGTTACGGCTGCTGCTGTTACTGCTGCTGCTGTTACTGCTGTTACTGCTGCTGTTACTGTTGCTGCTGTTACTGCTGCTGTTACTACTGCTGCTGTTACTGCTGCTGCTGTTACTACTGCTGTTGTTACTGCTGCTGTTGTTACTACTGCTGCTGTTACTGCTGCTGTTACTGCTGCTGTTACTGCTGCTGCTGTTACTACTGCTGTTGTTACTACTGCTGCTGTTACTGCTGCTGTTACTGCTGCTGTTACTGCTGCTGTTACTACTGCTGCTGTTACTGCTGCTGCTGTTACTGCTGTTACTGCTGCTGTTACTGCTGCTGTTACTGCTGCTGCTACTACTGCTGCTGTTACTGCTGCTGCTGTTACTACTGCTGCTGTTACTACTGCTGCTGTTACTACTGCTGTTGTTACTACTGCTGCTACTGTTGTTGATCCCACTACTGCTATTGTTACCCTACTGATTTAATTGCGGCCTCTATTGTTACTGCTGCTAATGTCATTCTCTCTGCTGTCGTTTTGCATTCGCTTTTCTTGTTGTTTCTACATCCGTTACTTCTGATGTATTTGCTGCTGCTGTCACTCATGGTCTTATTCATTATTGTTATTTCTTCAATTACTGCTTAGACTATTTGAATAAATACTCTTTTCCAACTTGGTCGGGAAGAAATCCTCGACAATAGTTTGATTGTAAACCACTAATGACGCATTTGCCTCGTTCAACTAGAAATGATAAAAAAGCAATATACATGTACAGGTGCACACTGCTAACAGTGAATAGAACAACAAGTTAAAATGCTGAAGCTACACAGCAATGTGATTTAATGCATTAAATAGCCAGGGGGTGTGAGTTGTTGATGCCTTGTGGAGTCCGCGTATAGTACTTAGTGCATTAACTCTGTCCTACACTGAGGTCTCATCCTGCCCGAGTCACCAAAACTAGGGTAGGGTCCAGATTAGCTCGGTTCTGAAACCAAACACAGGAGGAGGAGGAGGGGGAGGAGGAGGGGGAGTAGGAAGGGGGGAGAGAGAGGCGGAGGAGGAGAAGTTGGAGGAGGAGGAGGAGGGGGAGGAGGCGGAGGGGGAGGAGGAGGAGGGGGAGGAGGGGGAGGAGGAGGAGGAGGGGTGGGAGAGAAAGGAGGAGGAGGAGGAGGAGGAGGAGGAGAAGTAGTTTGAGGAGGAGAGAGGGAGGAGGGGGAGGGGGGAGGGGGAGGGGAGGGGGAGGAGGGGGAAAGGGGGGAGGAGGGGGAGAGAGAAGAGGGGGAGGAGGGGGAGGAGGAGGAGGAGGAGGGGCAGGGGGAGGAGGAGGGAGAGGGGGGAGGGGGAGAGGGGGAGGGGGAAGAGGGGGATAGGGGGAGGGGGAGGAGAGGGAGGAGGAGGAGAGGGGGAGGAGGGGCTGCATAGCTCATTGATCATGCAACCCTTCGAGAGTGTCTTGACCCCATAGGGTTCTTCTGATACTTGAATGCAGCCCTAGAGAGTTACTGGCCAGTGTAGCATTCATGCTTCGTGACGACCGAGTCCAAGATGCATTCATTCACTTTGCCATCCCGAAAGCATTACATGTTGGGCATTCCTACAAGTTGATGGCATCTGACCACTGTGTGTAGTGCGGGGCATTCCTATACATTGGCAGTGTTGCTTCTCGGTCCTGTACGCAATATGATAGTGTCGCTGAGTGTGTTGAATAGGCTGCAGTTCTCCCACGAAGCTCCATGCCACAGGCCCTGCAGGCAGCAGCAGCAGGTGGAGGTCCAACAGCTAGGTCTGCCCTTGGTGTATATTTTTGTTTTTAATTTGTTTATTTTACTTGCAATAACATAGGGCCAGACCCAGTTCACGGTAATCGTCCAACATTAGCACAGCTAGGTCTGCCTTGCGGTATAGGGTATAGCGCTAACCCTGATGGCACTATAGGCATGGCCATGTTTGTTTTGAAATAATAATGATTCACGGAATATCCCGCAAGATTTAGCTTGGTACACGACATCCATGGATACACCCCTGTGATGCGATCCAATGCACCACGAGTGGAGAAACCATGAGTTCAGACTGATTAGAGTGGACCTCTGTATTTATTTTATGTAATTCTAGATTAATTTGATTAAAATATACATTTAAAGATCGGTTTCATAGCTATCATCGTGGAGAAACAGGCCATGGAGAATGAGCTTCAGTTTCTCCACGGGGGTGTGGAGAACGGTGATTTTAGCACTTAAGCATAGTAACTTTGTTTCTTCACATGAAATAAAGCCCCTGCCTCTTTTACTACCCTAGTATAGTTGAAATGTATGCATATATATCCTCAGTTATGCATAAATTATCCTAATGAGGCCTATAAGACTTCAACCAATTTGACATAACTTTGGGTGGGTATGTAAGTGTGTGTGTGGTCCCTGTTTGTGTGTGTGTGTGTGTAAGGGTGTGTGATCCCCGTGTGTGTGTCAATGGGTGTATGAGTGTGTGTGTGGCTCCTGTGCTTGTGTGAGTGTGTGTGTGTGTATGGGTGTGTCAGTAGATGGGTTCCTGTGCTTGTGTCAGTGTGTGTGTGTGTCTGTGTGTGTGTGTGTGTTAATGCAGGTACTGGAGGCATGTGTCAGTGTGTGTGTGTGTGTGTGAGTGTGTGGGTGTTAATGCAGGTACTGGAGGCATGTGTGTGTGTGTGTGTGTCAGTGTGTGTGTGTGTGTGAGTGTGTGTGTGTGTGTGTCAGTGTGTGTGTCAGTGTGTGTGTATGTGTGTGTGTGTGTGTGTGTTAATGCAGGTACTGGAGGCATGTATCAGTGTGTCTGTGTGAGTGTGTGTGTGTGTGTCAGTGTGAGTGTTAATGCAGGTACTGGAGGCATGTGTCAGTGTGTGTGTGTGTGTTAGTGTGTGTGTGTGTGAGTGTGTGTGTGTGTGTGTGTGAGTGTGTCAGTGTGTGTGTGTGTGTGAGTGTGTCAGTGTGTGTGTGTGTGTGTGAGTGTGTCAGTGTGTCTGTCTGTGTGTGTGTGTGTGTGTGTGTGTGTGTGTTAATGCAGGTACTGGAGGCATGTATCAGTGTTTCTGTGTGAGTGTGTGTGTGTGTGAGTGTGTGTGTGTGAGTGTGTTAATGCAGGTACTGGAGGCATGTATCAGTGTGTGTGTGTGTGTGTGAGTGTCAGTGTGTGTGTGTGTTAATGCAGATACTGGAGGCATGTGTCAGTGTGAGTGTGTGTGTGTGTCAGTGTGTGTGTGTGTGTGGGTGTTAATGCAGGTACTGGAGGCATGTGTCAGTGTGTGTGTGTGTGTGTGTGTGAGTGTCAGTGTGTGTGTGTGTGTTAATGCAGGTACTGGAGGCATGTGTCAGTGTTTCTGTGTGAGTGTGTGTGTGTGTGAGTGTGTGTGTGTGAGTGTGTTAATGCAGGTACTGGAGGCATGTGTCAGTGTGTGTGTTAATGCAGGTACTGGAGGTATGTGTCTGTGTGTGTGTGAGTGTGTGTGTGTGTGTGTGTGTGTGTGTGTTAATGCAGGTACTGGAGGTATGTGTCAGTGTGTGTGTGAGTGTGTGTGTGTGTCAGTGTGTGTGTGTGTGTTAATGCAGGTACTGGAGGCATGTGTCTGTGTTTGTGTGTGAGTGTGTGTGTGTGTGTGTCAGTGTGTGTGTGTTAATGCACATACTGGAGGCATGTGTTTGTGTGTGTGTGAGTGTGTGTGTGTGTGTGGGTGTGTGTGTCAGTGTGTGTGTGTGTGTGTGTGTGTGTGTGAGTGTGTGTGTGTGGGTGTGGGTGTGTGTTAATGCAGGTACTGGAGGCATGTGTCAGTGTGTGCGTGTGTGTGTCAGTGTGTGTGTGTGTGTGTGTCAGTGTGTGTGTCAGTGTGTGTGTATGTGTGTGTGTGTGTGTGTTAATGCACATACTGGAGGCATGTGTTTGTGTGTGTGTGAGTGTGTGTGTGTGTGTGGGTGTGTGTGTCAGTGTGTGAGTGTGTGTGTGTGTGTGAGTGTGTGTGTGTGGGTGTGGGTGTGTGTTAATGCAGGTACTGGAGGCATGTGTCAGTGTGTGCGTGTGTGTGTCAGTGTGTGTGTGTGTGTGTGGGTGTTAATGCAGGTACTGGAGGCATGTGTCAGTGTGTGCGTGTGTGTGTGTGTGAGTGTGTGTGTGTGTGTGTGTGTGTGTGTGTCAGTGTGTGTGTTAATGCAGGTACTGGAGGCATGTGTCAGTGTGTGTGTGTGTGTGTCAGTGTGTGTGTGTGTGTCTGTCTGTGTGTGTGTGTGTGTGTGTGTGTGTTAATGCAGGTACTGGAGGCATGTGTCAGTGTGTGTGTGTGTGTGTGTATGTGTGTGTTAATGCAGGTACTGGAGGCATGTGTCAGTGTGTGTGTGTGTTTGTGTCAGTGTGTGTGTGTGTGTGTGTGTGTCAGTGTGTGGGTGTTAATGCAGGTACTGGGGGCATGAGGGCAGCAGCAGCAGCAGCAGCAGCAGCAGCAGCAGCAGCCCCACCCCCGCTGCATGCTCCCCCTGTAGTGTGGCAGTGTGGCAGTAGGAGCAGTGCTGGAGCAGCATGCACCACCTGTAGGGCCTCCACACCAGGACATCACACAGCAGCTGCAGCTACAGCTACACTCACCTCCTCATGGGGAGCAGGATAGGACCTAGCCACAGGGACTACACACCTTGAAGGGACCTCTGATATTACACAGTATGGGACCTGGCCACAGGGACTACACACCTTGAAGGGACCTCTGATATTACACAGTATGGGACCAGGCTACAAGACACTAGTATAGCAGGATAGGACCTGGCTACAGGACCTTATAGGGAGCTCTGATATTACACAGTATGGGACCTGGCTACAGGGGCTACACAGTATAAGGGCCTCTAATACTGCACAGTATGTGAACTTGCTACAAGACACTAGTAGGGCCCTGAAGGGACCTCTGGTACTGCACAATATGGGACCTGGCTACATGAGCTAGACCGGCTATACGAGGCCCGGTATGGAGCTATAACACTACCGTATTGGAGGATACTACACTACAGAAAAGGACCATACTGCACCTGGAGGGGCTGTAGGAGAGGCCCTACAGTGTCATCCTGCACACAGACATGAGAGGTGCATGTCAGTGCCTCCTCTACACACCAGGATAGCACCTGCCACAGACAGTGCAGCATAGGGCCTGATGTACAGGGCCTTTACAGGGACAGACTGTACACACCAGGATAGCACCTGCCACAGACAGTGCAGCACAGGGCCTGATGTACAGGGCCTTTACAGGGGCAGTCTGTACACACCAGGATAGGGCCTGTAGGGCTGCCACAGACAGTGCAGCATAGGGCCTGATGTACAGGGCCTTTACAGGGACAGACTGTACACACCAGGATAGGGCCTGTAGGGCTGCCACAGACAGTGCAGCATAGGGCCTGATGTACAGGGCCTTTACAGGGACAGACTTTAGACACCAGGATAGGGCCTGTAGGGCTGCCACAGACAGTGCAGCATAGGGCCTGATGTACAGGGCCTTTACAGGGACAGACTTTAGACACCAGGATAGCACTTATAGGGCTGCCACAGACAGTGCAGGGCTGTACACTGCACAGCTGAGGGTACAGTCTGGCACCTGTATAGGGCTATAGGAGGGAGCTGTAGGGTAGGACCTGTCACTGTCTGTACAGGTGTTGGACAACACTAGAGCACCATCCTGCCCAAACATGGACTCTACAAGGCTGTAGTTGCTGTCAGTGCATTCCTTATGATTCCCATACAGAGTTCTATGAGGCACCTCTACACATCTGTAACAGGACCTTGTAGCACCTGTAGCAGGGTAGGGTGAGGTCTGTCAGTACTACTACACTACAGAATAGGCTGCCTCAGATACAGGGATATAGGAAGCACCCCCATACATACCCCCATACAGAGTTCTAGGAGGCACCTCTACACATCTGTAACAGGACCTTGTAGCACCTGTAGCAGGTAGGGTAGGGTCTGTCAGTGCTACTACACTACAGACTATACAGACCATACAGAATAGGCTGCCTCACATACAGGGCCGTAGGAGGGACATGTAGGACCCTGCTTGTAGAGCCTGCTTCTGTCCTTACACACGTTATAGTACAGTAATGTGCTGATGTAGAAGGTCCCCTCTATACACACAGACTGTACCCCCTATGCTGCTATAGGGGGGCTGTCCTCCGTCCCCCACTGGAGGCCCATGTGCCACCCCTCCCCCCACCACACACAGTGCCCCTACACCCACTGCTACTGACACCTGACCAGGGGCTACATGCCTCAGTGACAAGGGGACTCAGTCACACCTACCATATGGAGGACTAGGGGTATCAGCCACTGCTACAGCTACCGGGGGGTGTGGACGGCCACTGCTACCCTACACTACATCTACAGGGGGGTGTGGACGGCCACTGCTACCCTATACTACAGCTACTGGGGTGTGTGGACGGCCACTGCTACCCTATACTACAGCTACTGGGGTGTGTGGACGGCCACTGCTACCCTATACTACAGCTACAGGGGGTGTGGACGGCCACTGCTACCCTATACTACAGCTACCGGGGTGTGTGGACGGCCACTGCTACCCTACACTACAACTACCGGGGGGTGTGGACGGCCACTGCTACCCTATACTACAGCTACTGGGGTGTGTGGACGGCCACTGCTACCCTATACTACAGCTACCGGGGGGTGTGGACGGCCACTGCTACCCTATACTACAGCTACCGGGGTGTGTGGACGGCCACTGCTACCCTACACTACAACTACCGGGGGGTGTGGACGGCCACTGCTACCCTATACTACAGCTACTGGGGTGTGTGGACGGCCACTGCTACCCTATACTACAGCTACTGGGGTGTGTGGACGGCCACTGCTACCCTACACTACAACTACCGGGGGGTGTGGACGGCCACTGCTACCCTATACTACAGCTACAGGGGTGTGTGGACGGCCACTGCTACCCTATACTACAGCTACTGGGGTGTGTGGACGGCCACTGCTACCCTATACTACAGCTACCGGGGGGTGTGGACGGCCACTGCTACCCTATACTACAGCTACCGGGGTGTGTGGACGGCCACTGCTACCCTATACTACAGCTACAGGGGGGTGTGGACGGCCACTGCTACCCTATACTACAGCTACCGGGGGGTGTGGACGGCCACTGCTACCCTATACTACAGCTACAGGGGGGTGTGGACGGCCACTGCTACCCTATACTACAGCTACAGGGGGGTGTGGACGGCCACTGCTACCCTACACTACAGCTACTGGGGTGTGTGGACGGCCACTGCTACCCTATACTACAGCTACCGGGGGGTGTGGACGGCCACTGCTACCCTACACTACAGCTACAGGGGGGTGTGGACGGCCACTGCTACCCTACACTACAGCTACAGGGGGGTGTGGACGGCCACTGCTACCCTATACTACAGCTACCGGGGTGTGTGGACGGCCACTGCTACCCTACACTACAACTACCGGGGGGTGTGGACGGCCACTGCTACCCTATACTACAGCTACTGGGGTGTGTGGACGGCCACTGCTACCCTATACTACAGCTACTGGGGTGTGTGGACGGCCACTGCTACCCTACACTACAACTACCGGGGGGTGTGGACGGCCACTGCTACCCTATACTACAGCTACTGGGGTGTGTGGACGGCCACTGCTACCCTATACTACAACTACCGGGGGGTGTGGACAGCCACTGCTACCCTATACTACAGCTACAGGGGGTGTGGACGGCCACTGCTACCCTATACTACAGCTACAGGGGGGTGTGGACGGCCGCTGCTACCCTACACTACAGCTACAGGGGGGTGTGGACGGCCGCTGCTACCCTATACTACAGCTACCGGGGGGTGTGGACGGCCACTGCTACCCTACACTACAACTACCGGGGTGTGTGGACGGCCACTGCTACCCTATACTACAGCTACTGGGGTGTGTGGACGGCCACTGCTACCCTACACTACAGCTACAGGGGGGTGTGGACGGCCACTGCTACCCTATACTACAGCTACAGGGGGGTGTGGACGGCCACTGCTACCCTATACTACAGCTACCGGGGGGTGTGGACGGCCACTGCTACCCTATACTACAGCTACCGGGGGGTGTGGACGGCCACTGCTACCCTATACTACAGCTACCGGGGGGTGTGGACGGCCACTGCTACCCTATACTACAGCTACCGGTGGGTGTGGACGGCCACTGCTACCCTATACTACAGCTACCATATGGAGGACTAGGGGGATCAGCCACTGCTACCCTATACTACAGCTACAGGGGGGTGTGGACGGCCACTGCTACCCTACACTACAACTACCGGGGTGTGTGGACGGCCACTGCTACCCTATACTACAGCTACCGGGGGGTGTGGACGGCCACTGCTACCCTACACTACAGCTACAGGGGGTGTGGACGGCCACTGCTACCCTACACTACAGCTACAGGGGGTTTAAGGAAGGCTCTGATTGCTGTCAATCCTACCCATGGGGTTTGGTGCATCAGGATGTGAGGGTATGATGCTGTAGTTATTGTCAGCTCCCCACCCTAGTATAGAGATGACTGTAGGAGCAGTATAAGAGCACTATAAGGGGCCTCAGTAGTAGTATTACTATAGAGATTACAGTACACTAAAGCTGCCGGAGCATTACTACAAGAGGGTATCTACAGACACTACAGGGGTTTTAGGCCTCACTGCCCCAACACTACACTGTGTGTAAACAGCCCTACTAATAACTCCAACTATTTATTTTGAAGTTGAAGTGTTAATTAGTGGCTTATTGATGTCAATACTGCCTGGACTACTACATATTGCACCGACCACTGGAGCACTGCACCGGATTATTATAAGAAGGTATCTACAGTCACTATAGAAGTATGGGCATCCCTGTCCCTACACTACACAACATGGTCCTACAATAGATGCTTCAGACTCTAACTTTTATTGTAGAAGCTTAAAGCAGGGATGTGGGACTTGATGTAAAGACAATACTACATGTTGCATCAGTCACTGGAGCACTGCGTGGGGCACACGGCTGCTGCGGACTGCTGCCACCTAATGCTGTATCTACTTAGGGTGCTAGGGAGGATTATCTGCTTATAGGAGGCCCCCATCACCTGCTGCCACTCTCCTACTGTTAGACATCTACACTAGGGTACCTGCTACTACTGACTACTGCTGAGACAGTAGCTTAAACCCCCAGTGCCCCTATATATAGGGTTGAGTACCTGTCCCTGCTCCACTCCGACTGCTGCTGGAGGGGTACCGAGACCTGCACCTTTTAGTAGAGACACTAGCCCCTGACCACTTGTCACATGGATACAGCCAATCCTATACACACCTCCCCTTTATAATCCTGCTGACATGGAAGGAGTTCTACCCCTCCACAACTTTTACTATTGCTATGAGGTTCTCCTGACGGTGGGTGTATACTAATAACATCAGTGTCAGTCCTGGTTATTCAAAACACCTAGTTATTATTATAATAACTAGTACTAACACTACTCCTTGAGAAAGGATATAACCTCTGCTGCTACTCTTTGAGTATTGGACAGTTTACTACTACTGCTTCTACTACTACTACTGCACTAACTACAACCACTGCACTGAGAACAACCACTGTCCCCCAGCACGATAACATGGTACAGCACCTGTACATGAATTGCTTACCCACTGCTGGGGGCTCCTGCACTAGTACTTGATGTAGTATTCTGTTGTTATAGACAGCCCTTATTGGACTTATACAACATCTACCATCCCTTACCACAAGGGGCTCCTGGACTACTATCACTACTACTACCACTACTAACACTGTTAATGCTAAATCTATAACCATTCACACTTTGCTATTGCTGCTACTACTACAATAGCTAGTAGTCAGTGACCATGGACAGCTGGTGTAACGAGTCTACCTTTGCTCACTGCTAGAGGTTCCAGGACTACTACAACTACTACTGCTACTGCTACATTAGCTTGTAGTTAGTTACTATGGACAGTTGGTGTAACACTGTTACCTTTACCCACTGCTAGAGCTCTAATAGTGTTACTATTACTACTACCACTACTACAACTGCTACTACTGCTACTACAATAACTAGTAGTGACTATCGCCAGCCCGTGCAGGACTAACACGTCTACCTTTACTCAATGCTAGAGCTCTAACAGTACTACTACTGCTACTTCTACTACTGCTGCTACTACAATAGCTAGTAGTGACTATGGACAGCCCGTGCAGGACTAACACGTCTACCTTTACTCACTCTCCGTCCTCTCTCGTACAGCCATCCCGGTGAGACTACGACGGTGCTCATGGAGTCCAAACGTGTGGAACGCAAGAGGTACGTGCAGATATCTGTGTGTGTTCTGGGGCAATGGGGAGGGTATGGTAGGGTAGGGCAATGGGAGGGAGGTAGGGAGTAGGAGGGGTGGGAGAGTTAACAAAGTTCTATTGAAATACTGATGGAGTGAGGGATAAAAAGCTGAAGGCAGGGATGAATTTATGGATGCTGAATGGGTCAGTGAAATTAAGACAGAAGTCACAATGATTGCTTCAATCTCTGGTGGAATTGTAATGATTGATGCACACGTATCAAGCCTGTCCTGGCTTAATAGCAACATGAAATTCTCATTCTATGTCACTTCTGGCCAAGCAAATGACAATATTCCTCATCTCCAAACAAATCTTTCAATAGAACCTTTTTCCATGAGTTTTGCCTACAGAGATTTGTAAACCATTCCTGATTTACAATGTAGGGAGCAAGAATAAGACTTCAACTTGGCACAATAAGTTTTGTACTAGTTTTGCATTTTCTATATTCTTAAAATATAAATAGCTGAAAAGTAACATGAGTATCCTGCTTTCAACAGCGCTCCAGTTCACTCCCCGGTTGTTTACTACTGTAACGCAGCACTTTTTTTGGGGGGGGGGGGTTTAAACAAATTTATTCACTTTCATGATATTCGATAAATTTGGCTCCATTTACATGTGTCTTCTGTCGGCATTTCCGGCATTCCCGGCATTTCGACATGTCCTGTTTACAGCAATGTGGTAGTGATGCATTGAGGTGGTCAGATTAAGGCCCTACTCCCTGCTGATCACCACACCTAATGTCTTGTAGCACGCCCTCCCTATAATGGTACCCTGCACCATGATCAATGCCCCTGTGTACCAGTCCCCGGGGTCCCCTCCACCCGCGGGGCTCTATGAACACCTGCCACAACACTCCCACCGGGCCTCAGGGAGGAAATAGTCCTATCTTACTGCATTAAGGGTGGGAGTCTGTTATAGTGTAACTGTCACCATTAACAAGAACAGGCAATTCTTTGCTACAAACTGGCCCCAGTTCCCCCATGTTAGATAACAATGGAGATTGCCTCAATTCCACTCTATAGCAGGCTCTTACATCCGTTAACTAGTGCATGTGTTGTACAATATCTAAAGCAGAGGGTCCATGGATGGTGGGCACTTGACCCCTGTCAGAAGCACTCTACTTCATCCATTAACAGAGACATTCTCAGGGGGTCTACCCATGCCTGGACTTTCTTTAACAATACGGCAGCTCTTCTCAGAAGCCCTAAATATGAATCTCCACCTAAGGTGGCACTGAATACCTTCTTTGGCCACTGGCAGACAGGTATTCTCACAGGAAGTAGATAATAATTAAGGGTCAAAGTGGGATGAGGCATTGTCAGTTTTCTTAAGCATTTGCGAACCAATGCATTTGTTGAGGATACCATTATGCCTAAAGGGTAGTTACTATTAAATTTTCATTGTTATGAAATGCACTAGGTACAGGAGCATCAGTAGTTCTGACCCGAGTCTGTACAGGACAATGTCTGAGTCACTAAACGCCATCTATCATCAGCTGATGACGGCCATCTTGGAAATCAGGGAATTCAAGCTATTGATATACACAAAGCTGGCCCTAATGCAGACAGAATCAGGTTCTAATGAGTTTGGGATGATGAGCTACAAATCTCTCAAAATGTGCCATAACAGACTCATGGCTAGTTCTCTGATTGATGCCTCCCTGAGTTGGTATAAGATAAAGGACCACATTGGGCCTTTGTGTAACCCCAGGTGGGTGATCACCCGTCTCGCATGTCTCTAAACTGGCTCTGGCTCAAGCTTCCTGTCAATTTTGTGCTGTTTTCATAAAGCACAAAGGCAGCACTGGAGAGTAACTCGATCCCGTAGGGTTAGCATGATGCATTAATGCAGCACTGGCAAGTGGCTCACCGAGGCTGTATGAATGCATCATGACACCAGCAGGGTACAGTGTACACTAAAGGACTATGGGTGGGGGAGATGGTTGGGTCTTATGTAGGCTGTGATGTAGGGTCTCATGTCTGAGACACTTAGGTGGAGAGATGGCTGGGTCCTCATTGTCTGCGCTCACAGACAGAGGGTGCTCTTATTCCTCTCCTAAAATGTATGAGAAATAACATACATCATTCTCTACTACAATACATCAACGTCTAATTTATCAATTTCAACTGATATGAACATGTAAAATGGTTTTATCAAATCCATCAGAATAGGGTCTTGCATTTTGTTATATTTAGTTAGGTTGCCCCTTCCTTATACTGACTGGCAAAACAGTAAAGTGGATTAAAGCGCTATGTACCTTACAGGTTAAATGAGAGGCTGTCCGGATTTGTCTCAAGAGTCTATCTGTAGGAATGTGCTGTAAGAGTGAGGTCTGTCTGCAGGAGTGTGCTGTAAGAGTGAGGTCTGGCTGTCAGCCCTGATCAGCAACTTAATGTGATCCACTTTCTAACCTGATCAGGAGTCAACACAATGGTGCCAGCCTCCCTGCAGCCAGTCACAGGAATAAGTCCTTTAAGGACAGCTCAGTACTTGGTGTGCTGTACCCTTCGTTTTCATGGTACATGAATGCACTCCTTGTAAGTAGAATTTAGCCATAATATTGGCCAATAACTAGAGTATCAAAGGGCATAGGACTTGAGAGCAATATGTGATATTTAAAGGGTTATAAATGCCGTCTTGAAGGAATTAAATCAGCTGCAGTAAATGAACCAGATGAATAATGTAAGTTGTCGTCTTTTCTGGGGCTATCAACATGGGGCGTCCTCAAAGGCAGTGTTAATTCAGTTTGTGCCTTTGCGATGGTTTCTCTGATCAAGTTGGGAATATTCATTTACTGCAGGGCTCCAAAATAAGCAAGAAAATCAATCCCTATGGGATATTGACTTCATCTCACACAATTTCTTGTATTTTCTCAAATGAAATTATTTCTGAAGGGGATTCTCTACTATTGATGACCTTTTGAATTTGAAATGTCATTGTTGAAAGTTTGGTGGTTGGTTTCAGCTATTCATATTGTACTATCCAGTAAGAGGCTTTGTTGTGGGAACATAATTGACTTGGTTTATTGTCAGATAACTGTGGAGCAGCAATGTGAGTGGTGCTCTCTCAGCCTGCACTTAAAGATGTCAAAGCCTTGACAGCACTGAGGGTGTTGGTCCAACCAGTCTTATATAGCACCCATTAGCGAGGGCTATTTTGGTATAAGGCTGACTTATACTATTATCTATAAAGTGGGTATGATTATGAGAGGTAGTTACTCACTGTAGAGGGTGGAGATGAGAGGTCGACCTACCTGTCCATAGAAACATAGAACAGGGGTAATGTGGCAAAGGGTCTGATATCATTTGACTGATGCAGACGTTGCTAATGTCATAAATTTGATAATGGAGGTGGTTATCTATCCATAGGTAATTTATAGTTATGTACATATTGATACCATTATGGCCAGATAAATACATCTACACTGAGACACAGTCCTGTGTATTTAGGTATAATCAGCACCTACTTCACTCTAACATAATCTGACTAACTAATAACTGTATTACAGTTCTGAGCTGGCACATATGTACACACTATCAGACAGGTGACTGATGAGTCATGCCTTTGTCTATGATAACTACATATTGTTGTATAATAGGTATGTTTCTATTGGTAGTTTATAGTTAGTGCTCTCACATTGGTGTCTTGTCAGATAACCACGTGCCTGATGACTAACCCTATCCCCACTATGAGCCCAGATGTAAGGCCTAAGTTTGCTCATTACGTGGCTGTTGTGCAATGCGTCAATGTAGTGACGAGGCTCAGATTACCTGTCACTACAGATTTAGTCAAACATCACTAATTGACCAAGGACAACCACTGAACATTGTTATATGCCTACGGCTATTCAATGAGCAGAACTTTATTGGTCCTTATTGGTGTAGTAACTGTCATGAAACGGATGACTATGCATCTATATACTTAAACCTAATAACTTTGTCAGTTACCTTACCCAATCATCGTCAGGTACTTAACCAATGATTACCACACCTGATGTCCTCTACCAGGCCTCACTATAACGACACCAGCATGCCATAGCTGCATGGAGTCTTAGGGGTCATCCTCAATACACAACCCACCCCCATCATGGTGTGTGGTTCACCATTGTGCCAGGGCTGCATGGGTAATAGTCTTAGGGGTCATCCTCAAGACACACACCCCCTGCCCCCTCCCCCCTTGATAGTGTATGGTTCACCTAAGGCTGGCTGTATAAATGTCTCTAGGGGTGCACCTCACTACTCTACTATGGTCAATGGCTGCCTGTATGAATGTCCCTAGGGGTCCACTCTACGATGATGCCCGCCATATGCAATGGCCACCTGCCATAACATTGCCAAGGGGTGCAACTGAGAAATTAGTTCTCTCTTATATGCTTTAAGGGTTAGCACGCAGGCTGTTGATGGGTGTGTTATGGTATAACAGCCACCGTATGTTCATCACATTGCAGTCACATACCTGAGCTATGATATATATAAATAGATGGTGGGAATTAACCCAGATACCAATCAGAGGCACTCAGCATGATCAGCTTCTCTTTAATCGTTCACACTGATGTCTCTATGGTAACCCTGGGTCAATTTAACTACTGCAGCTTAAGGATATTATCCTGATTATTATTGCTGTGTGCTCTGCCCATAATGGCCCTTTAGACTAAAAGGCAATATTCGCAACATTGCATCAAGTATTTCTTAGCATAGAATCAGAGTGCAGAATCTTTTGGAACTGTCTTTCTGAATTTCAAAACTAACTTTTAACCTGATTTAGGCTCTCAATGATCTGCCATCTAAGTAGGGCTATAATCTCAACATGACACCAGGTATTCCTTAGTCTATGTAATCTGACCTCAAGTTAAAAATCTTCGATGAAAAGCATTGGCCATTTGTGAACCAATTCAGCTTTTGTATGATGTTCCATTTATTCTTCTGATTCCTGTAGTATATATTATGTGAAATAATGTCCTGCAGTATATCTAATGTATAGTTAATGTCCTGTATCATATTGGCATATTAAGCTATTGATACACTGCTGATAACTTGTCCCATGCAGCCATACCGGTCAACCCTTAACTACCTCCCACAAAGCTTGGTTCCAAACAGCTAATCACTGTTGTTGTGTGGTGTAAGACTTTGCCCATGTTTCTGCTGGTAACAGTAAATACATAGAGACTACTCAGTATGAGCTTTCTTCTTGTGACAGAGACTTCATAGAGACTACTAAGTATCAGTATCAGACCCTGAGAGTTATCCTACTGGTGTATGTCAGCCTTCATATAGCACCTGTAGCATTATGGTGATTAGCTCCTGTCCTCTGCCTCCTTTCATGCCTGAACGCTGAGGCAGAATTGCTGCAGGAATCGGAGATCACCATCTCTCATCGGTTAACGACAGCCATCTTGGAAATTAGGGAATTCCAGCTATCAATTTACCCCAAGCTCGGCCTAGTGCAGACAAAATCAGGTTCTAATGAGTTTGTGAAAATGATGAGCTACAAATCTCCCTGAATGAGGCATTACATCTGATAGCGGTTTGATGGAGCTGTTTTTGTCGACCCTGAGCTCGCCACATCCCGGCTGGGTGTTCCCCTCCTCCCATGTCCGTGCTACTTGGTGGTAGACAGAGTCCTCACTGGGCTCTGATGTCTCATTGTACATGATGTACAGGGTGTCTCACATGTCTGTGCTACTTGGCAGGAAAGATGGCCTCTGGCCTTTGATGGTGCCATCGCCTGGGGACACATTGTCTATGGATCATTCTTACATTCCTTTTCCTGATGATGAGCTGGCGCAACGGTTAATGTGCTTTGTTGTTAACCTCTGCACTCCAAAAATTCAGATGAAAACATGAAGTGGTTATATGCATTTGGTTGTGTTTTGTTTTGTGTGGTCAAGTTAGGGTCTGCTCTGTTTTGTTTGGAAAAGTTAGGGTCTGCCCTGTTTTGTGTGGAAAAGTTAGGGTCTGTCCTGTTTTGTGTGGAAAAGTTAGGGTCTGTCATGTTTTGTGTGGTAAAGTTAGGGTCTTCCTGTTTTGTGTGGTAAAGTTAGGGTCTGTCCTGTTTGGGTAAAGTTAGGGTCTGTCCTTTTTTGTGCGGTAAAGTTAGGGTCTGTCCTGTTTGGGTAAAGTTAGGGCTGTCCTGTTTTGTGTGGTAAAGTAAGGGTCTGTCCTGTTTGTGTGGTAAAGTTAGGGTCTGTCCTGTTTTGTGTGGTAAAGTTAGGGCTGCCCTGTTTTGTGTGGTAAAGTTAGGGTCTGTCCTGTTTGAGTAAAGTTAGGGCTGTCCTGTTTTGTATGGTTAAGTTAGGGTCTGTCCTGTTTTGTATGGTTAAGTTAGGGCTGTCCTGTTTTGTATGGTTAAGTTAGGGTCTGTCCTGTTTTGTGTGGTAAAGTTAGGGTCTGTCCTGTTTTGTGTTGTAAAGTTAGGGTCTGTCCTGTTTTGAGTGATAAAGTTAGGGTCTGTCATGTTTTGTGTTGTAAAGTTAGGGTCTGTCCTGTTTTGAGTGGTAAAGTCATGGATTGGTTGAGTTCTGTATTTGTCGTTTCATCAACTGAAACCCCAAAAGTCCTCCCTGTAATAACCACTACACCGATGCAGTAACTATATTACCCTGCATCCTGCTTGCTCTATGTTCCCACACACTTACCTGGCTTCATGTAATCCTTCTGCTGACAGGCAGTCTACATAGAACCTCTATGAAGCAAGCTAAGTGATGTTTTACTTACCCTAGAACAGTTGATACCTTAGAATATCAGGAACTGTTCAAATCTTGCTTATAATGTAACGTTTCCACAAGAGGCAATAAAAAAACACCCTCCCTTTTTTTTAATTTTTGATTTTTGATCTCTTCATTGGACTGTTATATTATAGCTCATATCAATCCACATATCAGTTAAAAATATATAAACAGCCAGAGCTAAGAGAACTACCTTACATGGGCACATGGCACACTCTGTGTACTTGTCCTTCTTGACATGAGTTTCTAGTTTCCATCAAGTCAAATAATATATCAAGGCTGGGAGAATATCTGATGTATAGTTGATTAATGTTTATACGTTAAATATTGAGAAATCTAAATACTGCATTGTAGCCAACTGAATTAATCCTGGTCTCCTTGCTGACCCATATCTGAAACATGCTTATACTACTTGATGGCTACCTCTGGGCTACATAGCGGTATTAGCTAGCCCTAAAGCCCCTCACACGCTACACCGGGAGACATGGCCACCCACGTGTCTAATGTTAGTCAGTAACATAAGTCAAGCAGCAAGTGGTGACTTAACCCTTTGAGGGCCGCATGATGCCTTAATGCATCAAGCCCTTGGCCGTCATGACGGCATGAATGCAGCCCTGGCGAGTAACTCACCAGAGCTATATTCAAGCATCATGTAGACCCTATGAGGTTGAGACACTCCCATAGCCTCGGCATGATGCACCAAAGCAGCCCTGGTGAGTTACTCGCAAGGGTTGCATTGGTGCTTCATAACGACAAACGTCATCTTTTTGGGACATCTGTCCTTAAAGGGTTGATCAACATTGATCGGTGAGTTGCTGATTAACTGTCCTGTGCCTATTGTTTTAAGGCTGGTTTTGATATAAACCTGGCTTCTAAGGTAGAAGGGGAGGTTTATTGTCATACAAAGTGATGATGGATCACCTCCTTTCTCTAACAACAAGACCAACACAACAACAACCTGATGTGGCCATCACACATCAATGTGCCGATCCGGTAAGCGAAAGAAAACTGCCATAGATCAGGCAGCCTGCTGTGTGGCTGGGTGTGAGGGCTGTAATTACAATGTGGGGGCACGGGGAGATCTAGCACCATCTAACCAGAGGTGTCAGCAAGATCTATACAATGCCTCTAACATGTCGGTGCCTGGTGAATGCTGCCTATATTAGGTGTGTGAGCTGTTGGTGAGGCTGACAGAGGCTGCCTATATTAGGTCTGTGAGCTGTTGATGAGGCTGACAGAGGCTGCCTACAATGGGTGTGTGAGCTGTTGGTGAGGCTGACAGAGGCTGCCTGTAGTAGGTCTATGAGCTGTTGATGAGGCTGACAGAGGCTGCCTGTAGTAGGTCTGTGAGCTGTTGGTGAGGCTGACACAGGCTGCCTGTAGTAGGTCTGTGAGCTCTTGATGAGGCTGACAGAGGCTGCCTACAATGGGTGTGTGAGCTGTTGGTGAGGCTGACAGAGGCTGCCTGTAGTAGGTCTGTGAGCTGTTGATGAGGCTGACAGAGGCTGCCTACAGTAGGTCTGTGAGCTATTGGTGGGGCTGACAGAGGCTGCCTACAGTAGGTCTGTGAGCTGTTGGTGAGGCTGACAGAGGCTGCCTGTAGTAGGTCTGTGAGCTCTTGATGAGGCTGACAGAGGCTGCCTACAATGGGTGTGTGAGCTGTTGGTAAGGCTGACAGGGGTTGCCTGTAGTAGGTCTGTGAGCTCTTGATGAGGCTGACAGAGGCTGCCTACAGTAGGTCTGTGAGCTGTTGGTGGGGCTGACAGAGGCTGCCTGTAGTAGGTCTGAGGCTGCCTACAGTAGGTGGTGAGACTGACACAGTCATCCATAGTATATTCCTGATGGTTAACCAGGTTCTATTATTTGTAAGACGATCAAAGCATCATGCCAATAATTACAGATCTTGACCTCCGCAGGGACATTGTACTTCATAGATTCAGCACAGTGAGGTACGTGCATTCATGCACGATGCCAGCAAAACAGCATAGTGCATTGGAGTTAATGAGTCAGCCGTGCTGTCAGGCATCTGTCTGCAGGATAGTACTGTAACATTCAGGGTGCCAGTCTTGATCAGCAGCATAATGAGATGCGCTCTCTAACCTGATAAGGAGTGAGACGACACCATGGTGCCAACCACCCTGCAGCCTGTCACAGAGGTAACCCTCTCAGGACAGCATAGTGTTAAATGTGCTGTCAGTTTGTGGCTGTGGTGCATGAATGCATCCCTGGCTAGCAAATTGTATTCATTCAGAATCCAGTAACTCCAGTATCAAAGGACATATATGTAATCTTTCTAGGGTTGAAGCCCTATGTCTTCAAGGAATTAGATCAGCGGCAGTAAATGAACCAGATGAATAATGTAAGTTGTCATCTGCATCTGGCGCTATCAACATTGGGCGTCCAAGAGGCCATGCTGATTTAGTTTGTGCCGTTAGGATGGTTTCTCTAATCAAGTTGTGAATATCCATTCACTGTTGGGCTCCATGTGGCAAATCTTGAATATTGAATATTTTGCAGCTAAAATTAATAAGGGACTGATCGATCACAACACCAACCCTAGAGGCAAGGGCTAATGCAGCACACAAGGGGAAACTTATACTAATCATAATGCTAACAAAGTATATTTAGATTGCGATACACTAGAAATACTCATTAAAGCAGGCAAAGCGCTCCCTTCAACAAATCTGACTCTCTCTACAACATAAATATACATGCTTCCTCTATATATCTTCTACCAATTATTTCTTTTTGAATTGGACATTAGATTATTGCAGAGATTATTTGAATTGAATCGAAGAATATCACACTCTAGTAGAAACTATGTGGCTGTCTATATTGTAATATTCAGTTAAGGCTCAGGGGGTTTGAACAATAAATATATATATATAAATTTATATATATATATATATATATTTATATATATATATATAATTATATGTCCTTCTTGTGGGTAAACCCGCCAGGGCTGCATTGACGCAAAATAATTATGGTTGTTACAGCACATTACAGCACCAACCGGCCCAGAAAGGGTTTAGGCAATTAGACCAGCACAAATAATTATTTTAGTGTGGTGTGTTGGAGATCTGCCCTGAACTGATGGTTACTGACAGGTCAATGTAACTTAGTTATAGAGGAACTTGATGAGGTTACTGCTGATTGGTCTATGTTACAGTGTAACTTGAATAATTTGTCTTGTTCTACTTGGTCCTGACATGCTATATGTACTTTGGGGAAATATCAATCTTCCAATTCTGCATGTCATCAGAATCAATCTTTAAATTCTGCATGTAAGCACAATAGTGGAGTGAGAGGGGAGACCAGCATCCACACTTTACCACCCTCCTCTGGTAAATCTTCAAAATATTCTCCCCCCTCCCATCTGATGATAAATGCCTCTCTCCAACAAATTGGAAATAAAGTTATCTGGTTTCTTCCTCCCTGAAAAAGAGTAGGTGTTAAACAAAGATTAAGTCAAGGTACTCTCCTGCAGAGACACCACATCACTTCCCTCTATCACAGCTGTGTTCTGTGTGAGAAGATACTGATCAGTGACTCATTAGCTAAAGCACTGGGAAGCCCACAACACATCCGAATGCCCTATATACACAAATGCATGTCTCATTAATTCAAGACCACCATGCATGCTCCATACACACCACATGGTTGTAAAGTATTGAGGTGATCAGATAAAGGACCTACTCCCTACTGATCACCACACCTCATGCTTCAAGCAGCCCTTTCCATGACCACCCCACAGCATTATAGCAGCCTGAATAATAGTCTAGAGCTATTCCTCAGACACACACTCCCAGTGATACTTAATCAAGTAAGACAATTTTGACAGTGGTGTGAAATTCGTTGGATAAATCAATAGGGTTCCCACCATGAAATGATGTTAACCAATCCTCAGTTTCAGCTATGTCATGCTCTGATGTCATCAACTTACCCATGAACAAAGGCTCTGTCTCACGACCTTGGGCCAATGTTTTTGTCTCTGACCAGGTGCCAGCTCTGACCGGGTGCCAGCTCTGACCGGGTGCCAGCTCTGACCGGGTGCCAGCTCTGACCGGCCTGAATAAACACGAGTTATTTAGGGCAGATGTAGATAGAATTTGGCTGAAAAGGTTAATGGATGTTATAACTCTTTAAACTAATCGTTAGTTGCCATTTTTATCATCATCTGCCCTAAATAACCTGTTTTTATACAGGCCGGTCAGAGCTGGCACCCGGTCAGAGCTGGCACCCAGTCAGAGCTGGCACCCGGTCAGTGCTGGCACCCGGTCAGAGCTGGCACCCAGTCAGAGACAAAAACATTAGCCCAAGGTCGTGAGACACAGCCATACCTTATAATTATGCATGTTATGTAACAGTGACATTTGTCGTAATGATGGACCAATGCAGTCCCAGCGAGTGACCATGTTGAATAACATACTGAATGATTGTGTGTCTTCTCTTCTGCAGGTGAGTGACAAAATGACTGCCATATTTCAGACCATGAAGGTAAGGTCAGGTTTGATGGGAACATAATTGATGATTTAAACATCATAAAGTAGCTTGTTCAGATCATTTATGCAGAATTTGCAATTGATGATAGTAAGGGAATAATACAGTCAACTCCCTCCTTACGGCCACCTCTCCAGTGCGGCCACCTCGCCATTAAGGCCACTTTTGGAAAGTACCAACCATTTTACCCTTTATTTTAATGTAAAATACTCCCTCTAATGCGGTCATCCCTCTAATACGGCCACCCCGCCCTGCAGCCACCGTTTCTGCAGTACCAAAGGACAGTTTTCTCCCTCTAATGCGGCCACTGTGTGAATATATTGTTATTACAAAGAGTCTCAGACATAATGTTCCAAAAACAATGTGGTAATTCGGTACAAAGTCCAGTACCACCCCCCCCCCCCCTCAGCCCTCCCGGTTACCTCCCAGTCAGTCAAGCATAACATGAGCGTATGGGGGGGGGGGCATCACTGTATCAAACCTAGATGATGTGGATTTTAACACTTCCTGTTAAAACAATGCCCCGAGACAACGTCCCGTACCCCCCCCCCCTCCCACCCCTACCTGCCCCCACCCCCAGTCACCTAAGAGTAGTCAGTCAAGCATAACATGAGCGGAATGTGTCAAGCAAGACAGGCAGTTCTGTGAGCCACTCCTGCCACTTTGATGTCACACATGCGGGGGGGGGGGGGGGGATTTAACCGGGAGAAGGATGGGGTGGGGTCCTCATACACAGATGTGCTAATGTTGATCAATGCATGCCATTTGTCCAAGTGATGAATATAAAATGTTAACAAAGTACATTGTTGTATGATGATGACCAGTGTTGAAAATCCTATAATACCTCATATATCAATCTATGTAATGTGTTAACACCAGATACTAGTTACAACCAACACCATCATCTTTAATCAGTTTGCTTTCCAACAATTCCATACATTTAGTATTGACTCCCTCCAGTGCAGCCACCTCTCTAATGCGGCCAGTTTTGGATAGGCCAAAGGGTGTCCGCATTAGAGGGAGTTGACTGTACATGAATAAGCAAGCACGAGGGCTGTGTGCTGGCTTATCAATGTACTATTCTGTTTATACCACAGATATATTATTTGAGAAAAAAATCAGATTAATTTCACCCTAAAACTTGCATTTATAATGACAACTCACCAATTGACTTCATAGCAGTGCGGTTATCCATTGCTAATGCACAGTGGTTATCCAGTTTAGGCACAGGCTTTGAGTACCTAAAGTGGATAACTGTGGTATATATAATTGTCAACAATGACATGAAACAAACATAAAGGAGCACAATGACTGTTCATCACTGAGGGTTGTATCATGAGACACAGCTGAGTGATATAACCCTCAGTGGGGAACACTCCTAGTTAACCTTTGTCAATGTCCCTATAGTTGTGTGTGCCTATATCAATGGCTGCCTGTAGAATAGTCTCTATGGATGCATCTCATGATGCTTGTCGGAATAGTCAATGGCCTACTGTGATAACATTCACAAGGGAGGCAACAAAGAAATTAGTTCTCTATTGCATGTACTAAGTGGCCTGCTGATGAGTCTGTTATGGGGTAAAGGCCAGCTTTTGAGGATCTAAGAGGTGTTTCCCTGCCTTAAACTAGTCTGACTTCACCCATTTCAGATCTCAGCTTTCTATCAATCACAGTACAGGCAGTAACATACCTGAACAACACATGGAGAGTCTGTGCATGGTGGGAAGTCACCTGGCCTGGAGGTCCTACTTTAGCAGCTGTTGCACAGGTACCTTCACATAGAGGTAGTAAGTATTAATGGGGAATGATACTTTTAGAGTTTTCAAAAGGTTAGGGTACCTTCAGGCCTAAATGACTAAGGGGTAATTGCAATCAACATTTTTCAACACATCATCAGGACCCTCCACTAGTTGTGGCAGGAGTCTGTGTAAGGCTATGTCTGACTTTGAGGATGAACAAGACACAGGAGGTTAATGTTCATTAGTCAACATGATTAGTGTCTGTTTGTTCATTGACACCCATGTCTCCATGGTAACTGAGGGTCAAACCGACTAACGATGCTGACTGCTACTGTCATAATTAGAATCACTGTGGGTCCTGGCTCTCGCACCTGAGGGGTGGAAACATTGCACCAGTCATTTCCTGCCCTATGGAATTTGATCAACTATAGCATCTCTAAAAAGTGACTATTTTTACCTTTCTTTTCAATATCATCTATTTAAGTAGCATTTCAGCTGTCTGATGATCTGGTCTCCTATTCCATTATCATGATCAGGTCCTGTCTATACTGCCTCCTTTCATGCCTCAATAGTTCTAAGGCAGGTTTGTTTTGGTGATCAGCAATCACCATCTGGTGTGAGCTGGCCCCATGGTGAGTACACTGGCCTCCTGCCCCCTCTGCTAACCTTGGCTCTAGGGTAGATTCACCTGGAGTCAGACACATATCTTGAGACGGACACTCAATTTTGTTGATTTTCAAGCATTTTAAGCCCTTTATTTGTGAATGATTGTAACATTTAAGCATTGTACTTGCCAAAAAACATACAGGTGTACATAAATTACCTAAAATATCACTGTCTGTCTCAGGGTATGTGTCTGACTCATGGTGAATCAACCCTATACCTCACTACAGCCAGACCACAAAGAACCAGCTGACACAGCTATATGGACCCTGTGTACCTGTCCATTTATAGGCCTCTTTACACAACTTCAACCTTTCTTCAAGTTCAGTAATGTATCAAGGCGGGGAGAATAGCTGATGTTAAGTAACGTATAGATGTTAAATATCTAAAACATCTTAATTGCTGCACCTTACTCAATTAATCAATGAGACAACTCTTGTCATTGGTAGTTCCGTGCCCATCTCACTGATAGACAGTCTGATGAAGCATTGTGGCCCTATTACATAGTCCACTTAAGGACATAAACCTGCTAATCAATCAATGACATAACTCCTGTCATTGGACATTCTGGACACACCCTACTTCTAGACAGTCTGATTAGGTTCTGTGACTAATTAGGCGGCTATTGTAAGAAGTACAGCTCCCTTTATCTCAGATTGCCCACTGTATATTCTCCTCCTTATGCACAATGAATACAATAACACTCTGCTATTTTCATCCATATGAGCTGTTACTTTCCATCTTCATGCGTGATGACATATCAATCAAAACACCAGTGGAAAGCATGCAAGCATACCACCATGGTTATAGGTTAAATGTGGCTTCTGAGATACAAGGAGAGGGTTATGTGTGAATATAAAACATGATAAATAGATCAGCTGCCTTGTTACACAACCAGACCAGCAAAACAAGAACCCTGGTGGCAGATGTGGAGATTCATGAGTCAATGTGCTGATCCAGGTTATGACAGAAAACTGCCGTAGATCAGGAAGATTGGTGTCTGTCTGTGTGTCATGGCTGTAATCACAATGTGGGGGCTCTGTGTTATCAGAAGTGTAAGCAATCTGTACAGTGTATGTGTAGTGGTGGGACTTTGGTGGTGCCTGTAGTAGGTCTGTTAGCAGCAGAGTTGAGTGTAAATAGCCAGTACTGTACAATAGTCTTTAAATGGTGAAATAGGGTTTTCAGTGGGAGTCTCAGGGGGAGAGGGTTGCCATGGTGCATGAATGCTATCCTGATTGGCAAATCACATTTATGCATCAAATATAAATGCAATCTTCGTGAATAAACAAGAGCTGAATTTATCTATAATGCTACCCATTCATATTCTAAAGGGCACATTGAAGCAAGGAATGACATCAGCAGCAGTAAATGAAGCATCTGAATAAGGTTGTCTCCTGCATCTGGCCCTATCAATATGGGCACCCTCAGAGGCAGCTTTAATATAGTTTGTGCCATTTAGACACTTTCTGTTATCAAGTCGTGAATATTTATTTGCTGCTGGGCTTAAAGTGGCAAATATTGCATTTGATAATGCGGATACTGTATGTACATAGTGAGACCGAGCAGTTCATACACTAGCTTGCAACGCAAGCAAAATATTTCCTAGAATAGATTTACTATCTGAATGACTTTTAACTGTGTAATCTTAGTCTTTTTAATTGTACGGTTGTTAGTATTTGAAATTTAGTGGTAATTTTAGTACCTATATTTCCATATGTTATCAACATGAATAAAGAGGTGTTTAAAGTTGGAAACATAACCATTGTTGTGGGGATAGATGGCCTTGAATTAGACTAAAGAATGTCTCAACTGTGAGCAGTGGGTGTCTAAACATTTCATACTGTGATGTAGTGAACCCTTAGAGTAGTTCAAAATATAAAAAACCTCATGTTTGATTGCAGGTGGCAGATAAAGAAATTAGGACTATGAAAATGGTACACATAGCATAGCTGGTATGTCAAAACCTAGGTGATCACAAGTCCTACCTGTCAGACAATTAGCAACAGGAGTAAGTATGGGTCAGTTATTGCCTGAACTGCAAATTGGTTTGACGTCCATATTGTAGGTACAGGTATAATGCTAGTCAGATAGATGTAGATACTGGCAGGTGACCCTACCCTTTATATTGAGGTATAGGTATGGCCTACTTTGCTGTAACCCAATCTGGTAGTCTCACTAATAGCTGTATACAGGTTGTGATTGGTGTATTGTGTACAGGTATTGACTCTATGATGAGGTATACCTTCATTGTTCAGGTATAGGTGTGGCTGTGGTAGGGTGTGACGTTGTTACTACATACATTAGGGAGTGGTCATTTTTTTAACACCTGTTGTTTAGAAATGACCGCTCCCGTAGATGATATATCAGGCAGGTTTAAATTTGTATTTCATGGTTATGGATATGACGTCGGTATATGAAAGACAGACAGACATATTTACCAATGAGTAGCCCTACTCCCTCTTTGTAACCAGATATATGAAAGTTTGTTAATCAAGCGGGTGTCTAGAATTGGATCAATACAAAAACCAGAGCTTAGATTACCTGTCACAGTGGATTAAGTCACATGACACTCATTAGCCAAGGTAAGACATGTGTTGGACTACCACTGAACATTAATGTCACTATATGTCCCAAACTTATGAATAAGCAAAACCCCATTACGAGGGGAAAATTTGTCCTGGTGCAATGCGCTGGCCATGCACAACTGATGGTTGCAAGTCAATCTAATTCTGTTTTAGAGGAATGATGTTACTTCATTGGTGCACAGCAACTTACTTATTCTGTTACTTTGTAACTTGACCAGTCCGTCTTGTCCCAAATGTACCTGGTCAAATCACATGTGGTACAAGAACATATCAGTCTTTGTAATCTGCATGTGAGGACAGGAGAGTACAAAAGGCCTAGATGATATTAGAGCAGTACTTTACCAATCAAACGAGTTGTAGAGTATATGTGCCTCCTTTCTCTCCTGAAGCCATTTGTGCCTGTCCCCTTCCACCCTGGTGCCTTGTCCTTCCCCCCTATCTCCAGAAGCCATTTGTTTCTCCAGGTGTCCTGATTTTCTCTCCCCTAGGTCATTCCCTCTGCCTCAGTCCCCCAGTGGCTTGGAAACCTTGTTCAATTAACTCTGGCAAAACAAGACATTGACACCCGCTGCATTAAATAATCCTCCCCTGAGAAATTCAGTAAGGGACGGGTCATTCATCAGCTTCTTGGTGGACGTGAAATGTGTGTGTGACAGGAGGGGGGGCACAGAGTGAGAGAGCCAATGTCTAGTGAACAGGGGCACTTGATTTTACAGCTCTATGCCACGAGACAGAGTGAATTACAGCTTTGCGTTCATTTACAACTGCCTGGTAAATCTTCAAAATATCCTAACACAACCACCTCCCCCATTTCATGATTAATGCCTTTCCCCTCAGCGCTGGCCGCTGGCAATAAAGTTATCTGTTTTTCTTTCCTTGAGGAAAAAAAGGTGTAAAAAGGTGATTAATCAGCTGAGTCTGTGGTATCAAGTCAACACACTCTCCTACAGAGAATTCTAGTGCCTTGAATCTGTCATAACCTTGGTAAGGAGGGGACTGGTCAAGGATTAATTTACCAACCTAAAAATACGAGAAACATACTGCACAGATCAAAATAATAAGGTCGGTATCATGGTAGGGTACCACTTCATGTCTACTCAACTAAAGGCCAGCAGCGTTGTGGTAGTGATGCATTGAGGTGGTCAGATTAAGGACCCCCTCCCTACTGATTACCATACCTAATGTCTCCTGGCACGCCCCCTCTGTAATGATGGCGTCCCAGGATGGTTAAAGGCTGCCAGTATAACAGTCCCCAGGTGTGCTGTAGGTTGCTAAGTGGCTCTAGGTCTGATACGGTGTAACCATGGTCTAATATGGTGTAACCATGGTCTAATACAGTGTAACCATGGTCTAATACGGTATAACCATGGTCTAATACAGTGTAACCATGGTCTAATATGGTGTAACCATAGTCTAATACGGTGTAACCATGGTCTAATACGGTGTAACTATAGTCTAATATAATGTAACCATGGTCTAATATGGTGTAACCATGGTCTAATACGGTGTAACCATGGTCTAATACGGTGTAATCATGGTCTAATACGGTGTAACCATGGTCTAATACGGTGTAACCATGGTCTAATACGGTGTAACCATGGTCTAATACGGTGTAACCATGGTCTAATACGGTGTAACCATGGTCTAATACGGTGTAACCATGGTCTAATACGGTGTAATCATGGTCTAATATGGTGTAACCATAGTCTAATACGGTGTAACCATGGTCTAATACGGTGTAACCATGGTCTAATATAATGTAACCATGTTCTGATACGGTGTAACCATGGTCTAATATGGTGCAACCATGGTCTTATATTAGTCCAAGAGGCCAGACAGATCCTTTCATGTTTTGAGCACCAAAAGATTTGATGGCAGATTCTTTTGTAAAAAAATCTCACGAATTCAAATCTGCATTTCTTACAAGAATCTGATTTGGCGTTATTTCATAATCAGCCCTCAAAATAGGTCACGGTCTGCTTCCTTAAATAGTACATGTATTTCATTTTGGCCCTCTATTATCATGTAATATGATTATAAATATAGATGATCTTAAGGCTGGGGGACCCTCTCTTGGTATTTACATATTTTGTGCATTACATTTTCCAAGATGGCCACCATGGTAATAGAGATTTTGATGATTTATGGGCTTGTAAATGGTCTATAACCATATCAAGTGTTTATCCAAATGCTATAAGGTGAACATGGCGATTTCTTATAGGTATAGTTCTCATAAAAATCTCTTATACTGTACATACATAGACAAACATGTTTAAAGTTTACTGCCCAAACAGCAGTCCATACCAACTTGATGAAAGAAGGTCAAGCTGCAGTACAAAGAGAAGTGGACCAATTTCTGTGCACAATTCAGGTGATTTCTTTCATCCTTCATGAACAATCAACTTTTTCTGATGGATAGTGATACCTGTTACAGGTTCGACAATGTATGTATGATAGCCCAACAATCAAAGCCTCTACCAGGACAGAACAACAGCAGGGAGAATCCAACAATTCTGTGCAAATAACTGGCAATCTCCAAAGGACTAGAGGGCTGCTATAAAACCAGAGTCCTTTAAAAACATCCTTAGTGAAGTTCCTGCTCCAAGAGTGGGCACAAGAAGCATATCTACCCATCCTGAATGGGCACACAATCTACATAACTCTCATGACACATTTTTGAGTTCAGTGCCACTGGAGAAGGAGTCATCAAACAAGAAATCAGGGAAATTGAATGTTCTGATCAAGAAGCGGAAACAAGTCATACACTGAGACATTCTTAAAGATTGGTGAGGATAATGTAAACCATCTGAAAAAGAAATCTGAGAACTGAAGATGAGCCATGGGTGTGTGCCTTGTATGGGAAGCCAAAATTTAAGTCAGTGAACCATGCAAGGCTAGCTATCTTTGAAACAAAGTATGCCCCAAAGAAGGAAGGAGATCTCCTACAGCTGGTAAAAGGAGCAAATCCCAGTAATTTCCCACCAAATCAACCCGCTTTAGAGAAACAAGTACAGAGTTTCATCTGGTGTCATCTATGTGGAAGCGAGCATGACATCCAATTCCTCAACATTTGGACCCTGTGGAATATGGATGGACATTACCTGATGAACTGGTTTGACTGCACTAAGTTCCAAAAATCAGTACAGGACATATTAGTGAAGGCCCCGCTTGAGGTTGAGGAAGGTGGTAAAGAGGAAGAGTTGACATTATGAGGAAAACAGATATGGAAGAGATGAATCTGATGGAGAGGATGACACAGAATAGTAAATACATTTCAGTGCTTATTGCTATCTAATACTTTTGGATGGAAAAGTTTTGGATAATTTCTAAACTTGAAATGGTGGAGTCTGGTACATACGTAACATCTGGCTCAGATCTGTTTTATTCTTATCATTGCAGCTGGGACGTTCTTTTTGGAGTGGAAAATTTTGAAAAATTCTGAAAGTCTAAATTCGAAATGGTGAAATGTGGGTCAATTTGACACATAATATACTATAGCCCAGTCTTTCATCTTTTATCATTGAGGCTGGAACATTGTTTAGGGAGGAAAAGGGCTAGGGTTAGGGCCACGTTTGAGAGCCAGAAAGGGCCAGGTTTAGTGCCCGATCCCAGGGTTAGGAAGGATCAGGTTTAGAGCACAATTTGAGGGTTAGGAAGGGCCACGTTTGGACATCAGAATTGGCCAGGTTTAGGGCCTAGTTTGAGGGTCAGGAAGGGCCAGGCTCAGGGGTCAGAAAGGGCCGGGCTCGGGGATCAGAGAGGGGCCAGTTTACAGGGATCAGAAGGTCCATATCTTGGCATTAAAAACAGCCAAATTTGGCTTCCAGAAAGGTCAGATATCCCTTTCTTCTCTCTTTTTCTTCATTCTCTCTCTTTTTCTCTTCCCCCTCTTCTGTTTTTTTAAATTTCTCAAAAGGGGGGGGGGGGTGGGTGGGGCCCGTTTCCTCCCCCCTAAAATCTGCCACTGGGCTATTATGCCATTTGGATAAACACTAGACATTGTTCTAAACATATAAAGCTTGAAAATCACCAAATCTCAATTACCATGGCAGCCATCTTGGAAAATCTAATGCACAAAATATGTAAATACCAAGGGAGGGTCCCTCACCCTTAAGACCATGATTATTACATGATAATAGAGGGCCAAAGTGAAATAAGTTAATTTTTAAGGAAATAGACAGTGACCTACTTCAAGGGCTGATTGTGAGATAACGCCAAATCAGATATTTGTAAGAAATGCAGATCTGAATTCGTGAGATTTTTTTTACAAAAGAATCTGCTGTCAAATCATTTGGTGTTCAAAACATGAAAGGATCTGTCTGGCCTCTTGGACTATATGGTGTAGCCACGGTCTAATATGGTGTTACCATGGCCATGGTCTAATATTATGTAACCATGGTCTAATACGGTGTAACCATGGTCTAATACGGTGTAACCATGGTCTTATATGGTGTAGCCATGGTCTGATATGTGTAACCATGGCCACGGTCTAATATGGTGTAAACGAGGCCATGGTCTAATATGGTGTAACCTCGGGAAATGAGTGGCCCCCTGCTGTAAGCTGGCCCCACTTCAACCATTCTAGATGTCAGTAAATTTTGCCAATTTAATTAGTGGAGTCACATACTTCCCTAAATAAGTTTACATTTTAAAAAACAGTGTATGCAGAGTGTCTGTGTAGGAGACTGATGCATGTCACAGACACTCAACTTCACCCTACCACGGACATTCTCTGGGGACTTCCTCTCTGGTGGAAGTCCTTAACAGCTGCTTTCCCTGCCACACCGCAATAGTAATGAGTTGGCCTTGAAGGCTGACTAAAGCTATTGGTAGACGGTTACTTTACCCAGTTTCAGAGAATAGATAACTGTCAAGGCAAACACAGGAGGAACAATGTTAGACACTGTCATGAATTGGTTGCGGATTAATAAAACCAAAGTACTATCAGGAAACTTACCTAGTTGTAGCAGGAGTCTTGGGAAACTCTGTACTGTCAGGACACACACGGGTAGAACTATGTCTGACTTTGAGGACTAATCAACATGACCCAACATGATCAGCTCCTCTTTAATCATTGATGCTGATGTCTCCATGGTAACCCAGGGTCAAACTGACTGTTGCAGCTTAAGGACATAATGGTGATTAGTATTCCTGTCTCCCCGAGCCGGCACCAGCTCTGACAGCCAAGGGACCATATTCACAACACTATACCAACCAATTCTTAGACCAAAGAGTCTGATCAAGTAAAGAATCTTTAATAGTGCAGAATATTTTCAAAATCTTTTCCTAATTTTCAATACCAACCTCTGTCCTGAGCTGATATCCTTTGACTTGTCGCAGCACAATGGAAGCACATCAAATTATTGATGCAATACTGATTATGTGTCCTATGTAGAATTCAGCCCTCCTTTCCAGCTGAGAGAACTGCAGTTCCCAGACTACCCATCTCAAAAACTGCTTTCAGTGAAGTCCCCGAGTGGGCACTAAGTTCAGTTCAGTGTTGAATCAACATTTGATCAACTATTGGATCAATATGTACAACTATTTATCAATGTTGATTCAATGTCCTGTGCTCACTTGGCCCATCCCTCCCTCACCCTTAGCAAACCTCTTGCATAAATCCTACTAAGCCAGGATTTCATTCATCACCATTGTAGTCAGAGGCTGGTGATGGACATCTTAGAATTCCTGCCATTAGGCCAAATTTAAAAAAAGGTTTGTTTCAGGTAACATGGGAAGAAGCTCTGGGGTCGGTAGGTCGGATTTTTTTTCTTTTTCTTTTGACTTCCCCTTTAAAATTAACCCAAAAGAGTGTAAAAATGGGGAGATTTTTTCCAAATTTTGTAAACCTAAAATTGACCCCCAAAAAGTATAAAAATTTCTTCAAAATTGCATACAAAAAATGTAGGGTCGGCCCTGTTTAGATAGGGTCGGTTAGGTGACCTGAAACAAACCTTTTTTTTGGCCTTAATCTACCCAAGGCTGGTCCTAATACGGACACTAACTGGTTCTAATGAGAAATGATGCAACAAGTTACCCAGGTGTGTTCTCTGATGGCGCTATTCCAATACAGACCGTCTGATAATGCAGCTCCGAATGCCCACCTGGGCTGTTCTGACATAAAGCTGGGGTGGAGCCTTTTTCTCATAATGCAGCTATCAATGCCCACCTGGGCTGTTCTGACATAAAGCTAGGGTGGAGCCTTTGTCCTCATAATGCAGCTACCAATGCCCACCTGGGCTGTTCTGACATAAAGCTAGGGTGGAGCCTTTGTCCTCATAATGCAGCTACCAATGCCCAGCTGGGCTGTTCTGACATAAAGCTGGAGTGGAGCCTTTGTCCTCATAATGCAGCTATCAATGTCCACCTGGGCTGTTCTGACATAAAGCTAGGGTTGAGCCTTTGTCCTCATAATGCAGCTACCAATGCGCACCTGGGCTGTCCTGACATAAAGCTGGGGTGGAGCCTTTGTCCTCATAATGCAGCTACCAATGCCCAGCTGGGCTGTTCTGACATAAAGCTGGAGTGGAGCCTTTGTCAAACCCCAGCTGGCTGATCACCTGTCTCACATGTCTGTGCTTCTTGGGTCTTTAAGGATGGCAAGATGCCTAAAGCTTGACTACCAATGCTGCCATGGTGTACCATGCCAACTGGCTTTAGGACCCAGTAGGGTCAGTTAGACACATGAATACAGCACTAATGAGTTACTTCCCAGGGCTTTATTCATGCAGGATCACCATCACATGAACATACCACATTTACGTGGACCTTACAGGGTAGATGTGGAGATGGCTGTATGGCCTCTGTAGTACGTGGTCGTATGCTGATGGTACTTAGTACCTGATGTATGATCCCAATGCATGAGGACACCCGTTAGGGAAGGAGGCTCTCTTGTTGCTAATAGTCTGACAATTAGCTTTGTATCTCAATACATGAAAAAATGTATCAGCACCTCGTATCAATATAAAAAGAAATGAAATTTACTTTTCTTAATTCAGCGGCTTAAATAGATTCTGCCCTGTTTCGTGCAGTAAAGTCTCTTCACCTGTTCACCATACTAACCATATCTTTAATTCTGTACCTATCGCTGCCCCACTTAAACCTTTTCCTGTTGTCAAGGTAGTAGTCTAAAGGTAATATCCTCGTTGCTGAGGCAGTAACTGTATTACCCGACATCCTGCATCTTGTTTGCTTTTATCTGGCTTTCATTATCATTTTTCTTTGCTCTCAGTCAATTGACCTGAAACAGTAAATATTACTGCTAGTCAATGCCTCGGGAGCATTATAGAATCTTTCAATTCATTATTTTTTTCATTCTATTTCTACAAATATACAACTGTCTCCTAGGATTGACCTCAGGAGTAGCTTTCCTAAACAACAACAAAAATGTTTTGTGTAAGTGAGTATATTATCCTTTTTTTCCATGTGAATGGTCAACTTAAAGCTGCTATTCAACCCGCTCAAGTCATTAGATACAGAGCCTCATGGATATTTAACAAAGAACCACCTCACATAGGGAGATGGGCGATGCTGTGTACCTGGCTTTTAAGAGGCTTCTCCACACGACTTTCATTTTCCTCAGCTAAATAATGCATCAAGGCAATACTCAGAAAAGGAGAAAAGGTGTGGAAAGGTGCAAAGTTACAAAAAAGTACTTGACAGTCTGATATATTATTGCTGCACTGGAAAAAAGGTCTGCAATCGCCACACTTACCAATCCAGGATGAATAAATATATATATATATATACGGCTCAAACTCCTGACTTATGTTGTTTTAGGATAGAGGAAGGACAAATCAGAAAATTCTTGATATATTTAAACAAGTTCATATTATTGAAAGGTATATATCTCGGCTCCTTGGAACACTTTTTGATACATCTCTACTCCTAGCGGTTGATTTTTTATTGCCTCACGAACTCGATTGTCCGTTTTCGGGTGACTCCGAGACCAAAATAAGGTGATTATGTACATAATGTCTTAAAGTACATAACAGCAACTAATAACTTTGTTTACAAACTGGGACAACATATATCTTAAGGCATTCCAGGAATGGATACCCTCAGAAAAATAGTTTTTGAAATACAGCTCGATGAATATTGAAGATTTATCAAAAATATTAAAATTTTAACAACATACTCTCATTTTACCCTAGTTCACTCAAAATGGTTTAATTAATTGTCAAAATCACTCTACAATATCCTGATGGTATATACTTTAGGAAATATGGACCATTAGGATCCTTCGTTGAACCTACTTGGCACAGTACTGGCCTAAAAAGCGGCTATTTCACCTTATTTCAGTCTCGGAGTCACCCGGGTGACTCCGAGACCAAAATAAAATATTGTATAAATGTAGGTTAAATTAGTGGTATTATCAGATTTCTGGTTTAGAGCATTAGAGGGTGTGGATAGGAAGCAGTGGCACTAAAGATAACTAAAATATATAGGATATTAACAATTCTGTGTGGGTTTTACTATTATCAGCAAGGCGAGTGACTCCGAGACTAAAATAAGAGGGTGACTCCAGGACCAAAATAAGTATCACAATACATATTTGGTCCTGGAGGCTGGAATATTAGATTTTTTTCAAAATTTCTTTTTTCTGGCAAAAGACACAATAGTTACCTCACGATCTGGGGTACAAGGGATACTGTTTGGATCTTGTTTATTTACTGTATAGTGGTATCAAAACGAAAGGACATATACATGACCGAGTGATCGAGAAAGCTGGTGGTGGCCTACTATTCTATGTTACGGATAAAATGGCCCCTTATTGCTCATTACTCTCTAATGTCAAGCTATCAAATGAAAACATTGAATCAATCATAGTAAACTTCTCTCAGCCCAAGCATAGATTAAGTTCGTTCATCCATGTTTACCGGCCTCCCAATGGCAGTTATGTGAAATGTATAGACGCCATGCTAGCCCTGTGCCAAAACCCTCTGCTTGTAGGCAGAGAGCGTTGGCTGGTTGGAGACATTAATGTAGATCTGCTACAGCCCGACGACTGTAAAACTAAGTACTACTGTAAAGCTATTTCTGACTGTAACTTGCAGAATGTTATTTATGATATAACTAGACCTCATACAAATCAATCTGGGGGAACCTGCATTGACTTAATAGCCACTGACAGTGATAAGGTCCAATTTCACGGCACTCTACCGTATCTGATCAGTGATCACCTCCCTATTTTTGCTACCAAAAAGAAGCCAAAAACATATTACATAACAGCCACCATCAGAGGGCGGTCCTACAAAAACTATGATGTGACTGATTTTAATGACTACCTACTTAATATAGACTGGTCATCGTTCAATACAAACACTAATGTAGACGAACGATGGTCTTCTCTACTCTCAGTCATTGTTGACTATCTAGATGTCCATTGTCCCATTAGAGATATAAAATATAAAGATTACAATAAACCCTGGATTACTAGGGACATCCTCGAATCAATCTACGAGCGTAATCAATACATGCTGGAGTACTGTAAGGGTAGAAAATCTAACCCTGATCTGCTAGCCCGTGCAAAAGAGGTCAGACGTGACATAAATGCCAAGACACGTGTGTCGGAGGAGCAATACTTTAGGACAAAATTAGACAACCTGTCTAACAACCCCACTAAATTCTGGAGGGAACTAGCTCTCCTGTTAGGAAGGTCAGGTGCAAATAAACCTGAGATTGTGCTTAATGATATAGACACAGGCAAGGAGCTAAGGGGGGACAGTGTCCCCACCTACATAAATGAGTTCTTTACCAATATTGGCTCTAAACTATTTAAGTCATTAAGGGACCTCCCACAGGTGTCCGCTGCATGTAAACCCAGCCAAAATAGCTATCCTGAATCAGGGGACACAATTGTTCCCTATAAAAGGGTCCTTGAGTTGGTAAAAAGCATTGAAGTACATAAGTCCAGTGGTCTGGATGATATCAATTCATCCGTCCTTAAAGATGCCCTACTGATACTAACTCCTCAGCTAACATCTATCATAAACCATGGACTGCATACTATATCCTTCCCCAGGCAATGGGCTTGTGCCAAAGTTGTACCTTTGCCTAAATCTGGTGACCTCACAAACATAGGCAACTGGCGCCCCATATCCCTCCTCCCAGTCCCAAGTAAGATTATGGAAAGAGTAATCTATGAAAGAATTTATCACTGCCTAGAAAGTATGAACATGCTGAGTAAGCATCAGTATGGCTTCAGGGCCGCAAGAGGCACAAATGATGCTGTTTTTAAATTCATAAATGATATCTATGCTGCTCGAGATAAAGATCATTACTTACTAGCTTGTTTTGTGGACGTCAAAAAGGCTTTTGACAGCATACACCACTTTGAATTAATTGCCAGAATGAAATCCCTAGGTATACCTCCCATTTACACAGACTGGCTCTATGCCTATCTAGGAGACAGGAGCCAGCGAGTGACATGTAATGGTACCACCTCATCTACCCTCCCAATAACATATGGTGTACCCCAAGGGTCAATATTGGGACCCCTTCTGTTCATCTGCTATGTCAATAGCCTACCTAATGTCTTGAAACATTCTAAAATAATCATGTATGCCGATGATGTTGTTTTCTATAACACCTCGGCAAACTTACATATAGCTGCAAGCAAATTGCAAACCGATGCCACACATGTTTTCAATTGGTTTAGTGCCAGTGGCCTTTGTATTAATACCAGCAAAACTAAAATTGAGCTATTTAATCCTCCAGTAAACCCTCAATTAATAGCTGACATAAAAATGGGGAGCAACTCTCTCGAGGTCTGCCAAAGCTATGAATATCTAGGTATAATATTAGATGACAATATAACGTTAAAATCCACCATTAGCAAAAATGTGAGCAGTGCCTCCAACAGATGTCACATGCTAGGTAATATGAGAAAAAGAATGTCATTAAATACTGCTACCCTAGTCTACAAGCAAACAATACTACCAGTATTAGAATATTGTGGATATCTCTTCAATGGTGTAACAAATGCCCAACACAAACGGCTTCAGTTAGTTCAAAACAGATGTCTAAGGGTAAGCCTAAATGTACAAAGGCGCTACCACATATGGGATTTACATACTGAGTCAAATGTTGATTACCTCAGTGTACGTTACGATATGCAGCTACTCTTGCTCCTTCATAAATACTTATATGACGGAACCCATGATCCTAATGAATTAGGTCTTACTTTTCAAAGTCAGCCTACTAGCAGGGTAACAAGATCGACCAATACTGGCCTCCTAGTATATCCTACATCTGTTAATGCGGGCTATAGAAAAAGCCCTCTGTATCGAGGTATTGTACTATGGAACCAGTTAAGTCCCATCTGCCGTCTGATAAAAGACCGTGAAAAATTCAAGGTAAATGCAAAGCCGACCCTAATGCGCATACTAAAGGCTAAGCTACAGGTCTAGACAATGCGCAATCCAAGGCTCTGAATAAGATATTGATTATCCAAAACCTATCATGTAAGATTTCTATTTTTGTACTACCAAAAAGACGGCCATACCCGCATTCTATCTTTCATCCACAGTAATTTGTGTCATTTAATAACGTTATACTTACTATCGGTTATTTAATGCAACAGCTCTGTACTAGATAATTGTGTTCACTTGTATCGTATAAAAGCATGCTATACAAGATACATGATATAATGCTGATAAAGAAGTGTTCATATACTGACTATGGTGTGTATGTACTGTACTCATTAACCAACTTAACCTGCACAACCGCCTTCTCCCGGCAGCATTATATAATTGACTTACACTGTACATCACTTATGATGTGGTAGACAGTGCTGACTGTGCAGACATGAGAGCTGACTCAGTTGGACCAAAATCAACTACTTCACAGGATTAGGCCCGCTACCCCTAAATCTGTTGTCGTTAGGCTGACCAGCATTTATTTTCTATATTTCAAGTATATTGTTGTCTAACAACTCTCCGGTATATACACTGCACGTTATTGTTTACATGTGCTTATACACACTACATGGCCAACATGTTTATAACTTTATAACTATATACTGTAATTCTTTATTACTGTCTGTACTACTATTTTTCAGTGATTGATATCATTATGTTACCTCCTGATTGCCCATATGTGATCAGTCTGATTGTGTATCATTCTCATATACTCCTGGCTGTAGTATGTACACATGCATTCAACATCATAAGGCGCCCTGCCTATTGAATTGTATTGTCTTCTTTAGAGAATCACTTTGTGGAATAAAGAGACTTTATAAACTCAAAAAAAAAATGTAAAGGGTTTTTGACGTTTTTAAGGGTTTTGGGCCTTTGGAGGGCCTAAAAACGAAAAATATTGGGCCAATACACAAAATAAAAGAATAACCCCGAATTGTTTGGATGTTTTCTCACATATACCAAATTTTTGAAAAGATCGGTGCAAAACTGGTTATTCTGTAGGGCTATAAGCCTGAAAAGGGCCAGAAATAGCCAAAACAACATAGGTCAGAGGTTTGAGCCATATATATATATATATATATATATATATACATATATATATATATATATATATATATATATATATATATATATATATATATATATATTAGTCAGCCATTTCAATAAAGCACCTGAGGATGTAAGCCATGATGATCGATAAATATCTCTCAGTATGAATACTGAATGCAGTAAAACTCTGTGATCATAGGATCATAAACTAGTTGAGCCTTGTTCTGAGTTGACTCAGTTATCTATCAGTAAAATGAGTTCAGCAGTAGGCAGTGCCAAAACATTCATCAAAAAGCTGATTTTATTATCTGTACCAACTGCAGAAGATTTGACAAACTTATTATGGGAGCTAGGTATATGAAGTATGAAATATGCTTTGCTGTTCTCTACAAACTTTTATAATGGTGTCATTATGACCCATTTCAGAAGTAGAAAGCATCGTAGTATATAACTATGATTATGATTTAAACTGACAGTATAATGCCTTAATGCATCATGCCTGAGGCCGTCATGATATATAAATGTATAAATTGTCATCATGATATATATAAATGGTGAGTAACACGCCAGTGCTGCATTCATGCATCCAATGTAGCACTGGGGAGCTACTCGCTAGGGCTCAGTTGGATAATTGTCATCTTTCAGAGAATGCTGTCTTTCAAGGGTTAACCACTGCTTCTGGGTAGAAAGGGAGCCTCAGCAGAATATGTAGAACCTGAGAAGATGGATCACCTCCCTGATTTAACAACAAACAATCTGATAACAACCTAACGTGGATATTTACGAGTTCATGTGTCGACCCAGGAATTGAAAGAAAACTGCCATAGATCAGGCAGCCTGGTATTGGTGCCGTTATTACAAAGTTTGGCTCACAGAAGCAGGGGTCAGCAGGATCTGTACAACTTATGTAACATGCAAGGAACATTGATACCAAAAAGTTGTCTTCAGTCTTTTTTAATCTTACATAGTGCTAACTCATTTTGGTAAGGCATGACACCTTGAGACTTTATTTTGATTTGTTGGAATTCTGCATGAACGCAGCACTTGAGGTTAACTTGCAAGTACTGCTTGGAACATGATCTTCATCTTAATGGGATGTGCTTTTAAACCTAGATATCACTGCATAATAATTCAAATTTAAACCCCTTTTGGTGTTGCTTAAAGCTGCAGTCAAGGTACTTAAAGAAGGAGCCGCACCTTGTGTGCATCTTTAACCTGCTTTAAGCAGAACCTTCTTTCCTGCACCTTTAGTTCCTAGTTTGAGCATCCGGAATGTTGCTTAAAGCTGCTTAAAGAAGGGCCAGAATCTTGATAGCAATTTAAACCTGCTTTAAGCACCTCAGGCCGTCAGGGGGCAGCCCTGGTTCCCATGTGCGCGTCCTGGAGGGGCAGGTAGCTTTGGGAGAGGTGAGGTGCTACACTGATCCTCTCCACTGCACATCAGAGGTCACGTGACCTCCTTAGCCAATCAGAGGGAGGTCTCTTGGCGGTCACGTGACCATGACTACACTCCCCATATAATGGGGGTGCTGCTGGGGGTGCTCCTCACTTCATCACTAACTGGGCCACAGGACACACTTCCCTACTTCAACCTACATCCTGCCTGCTGAAGTTCTGCCCGACTGACTGCCCATCCACCCATCTGACTGCCCAGCCATGAAGAGGATGTCATGGGCAGGCCCCAAAAGAAAAAATCCCCAAACGATGAGAATCTCCTTGAATGAGTTACAGCAACCTTCCTGCTAATTATGATATACAAGCAATAATATTGTTGTATTGATTAATTAGCCATAAACAATTTCATCACTTTTATGTCTGACTTTTACCACCTTTAAGCAAACCCAAAGTCCTTCTTTAAGCAGCTTGCCGCGACTTTAAGCAAAACCAAGTCCTTCTTTAAGCAGCTTTAAGCATGCTTTTACCCAGACTTTAATCAGCTTTCGGACCCTCGGAAAGAAGGCCATTAAGCATGATTAAAGATTGGTTAAATTCCGACTTTTGGTTCTTTAATTTTTGCTGTCAATTTCACTTAAAGTTGCTAAAAGATGCTTATTGTCCTTCTTTAATCATCTTTAAGCAAAGCTTAAAGCTGCTTTAATTGGAAGTTTTATGCAGTGTATGGAGCATGTTGAAACAAGAATTGAATGTTCATGGTCAGCATAGTGCTTTAAAGAAAACAACATTGTGTTTCATAATGGCTTCTATCAATATGCTTGGTAATGATAAACAATATTTTGACATTATTAATAAATCATGTGCTATTAGAAGGTAAACTGTCAAAATAACAGGCTTGTTGACCCAGGACGTCACCATTGAGTAAGATACACAAGGTGCAGCAGTAGGCCTTCCTTGAAGGGTGAAAGCATTATGCCAACCTCAAGGCATTAAATCAGTCACAGTAAATGGACATGATGAATAATGCAAGTGGCCTGTATCTGGGACTATCAGCAGAGAGCATCTTCAGAGGCATTGCTAATCTAGTTTGTGTCTTTAAGATGCCTACTCTAATCAAGTTGCGAATATTTAAGAGCTAACACATATTGATCATTTTGATACTGTGATTAGATATTAAAAGCAAACAGTTTAGATATTATATTACCTATCACTATTTATGCCAGCAAATCAATGCCCAGAATACATTGTATATCTGAATAGCTTTCAATTAAGGTATTCTTAAATTGGAAATATAATCATAGGTGAACCAATTGGACCAATAATGATGCTATCCAGGTGCAGTTACCGGCTTCTTTGTTGTCACATAATCTAGTAGTCTTATGCCTGTGAAAAGGCTCTGATCTGGTACATTATGTAATATATTCAGTATTAGACAGGTCTGTGGTCTGCACAACAACACATATAAATTTGGTCATAACAGGTATTGGTAATGCATGGTCAAGAACTTGAAACCCTACTCCACGAGTGTATCCCGGTATAAGAAAGGGCTAAGTTTACTAATTACGTGGCTGTCATGGATTGCATCAGTACGGTGACCATGGCTCAGATTACCTGTCAGGACAGATGAAGTCACATGACACTAATTAGCCAAGGTAAGACATGTGTAGGACGACAACCAAACATTGCTGTATGCCTCAGATTACTCAATGAGCAAACTTCATTGGCCCTTTAACCCTTTCAGGATGGCATCATGCCTTAATGGTCGGCATGATGCATGAATGCAGCCATGGCGAGTAACTCACCAGTGCTGCATTCAAGCATCATGCTGACCCTACAGGGTTGAGACACTCCCGAAGAGTCGGCATGATGCACCTATGCAGCACCGGCGAGTTACTCGCCGGGTCTGCGTTGGTGCATCATGACGACAGATGTCAACTTTCAGCGACATCCGTCCTTAAAGTGTTAAGGGCCACATAGTTCTTAGGTTTGCTCTGCCCACCAATGATCCTTCAAGAGTGTATCAATGCTGTATGTTCAGCATGATGCAATCAATGCTGCTAAGCTGCATACTGATGTCAAAGCATGATGCATCCTCTAAAGGATTATGGAAGCTGGTCTGTGGTCAAGGCACTCTCCCACACTCTTTGCCTCCGTCACACCTTCTGGAGTTCTTTTTGTGTAATTTCAAAATCAAAACTGAGTTGGATACTAACCAGTTGCCTTTTTACCCACATAAGGCACATTGACACCCAAGACACTGCACACATCCAAATGCAGAGAGTAGGGCATTATGCACCAATGTATTTCTACTCACTACTCTACGTTCTGGGCACACCATTGTGGTAGTGATGTTAAGATGATGTCAGATTAAGGACGTACTTCCTCCTGATCACCACACCTAATGTCTTGTAGCACGCCCTTTCTATAATGACACCCAAGAGCAATGGTGAGCAGCTAAATACAGGTCTGCAGGGTTGCATCGGTTTGCTATGGCTCTGAGGTGTATAGGGGAACAACAGCGAGTATGTCTGACTTTGAGGATGGCCAGAAGACGGAAGGTTAATGTTCATTAGTCAACATGATTAGTGTCTGTTTGTTCATTGACACCCATGTCTCCATGGTAACCTGGGGTTAAACTGACTAAGGTAGCTTAAGGCTCCTGTCATGATTAGTGTCCTGTGTCTTGCACCTCCACCTCCAACAGACACAGAGACAACATTCTCAATATTGCACCAAGTTCTTCTTAGCCTATGGAAACTGATCAAATGAAAAGTAATTTTGAATTATTGTTTCATTGAAACATTGACTATATATTTTCTATACTGATTTATGCCCCAATGGCTCTGGTCTCCCTAACCTCGTGGCATTGCACATAGGTAAGATATTAAACTATTGATACAATGCTGATAGTTTGTCAGCAGTGTTCAGCCCCCCTTGTGAACTCCCTGACTATCACCTTGAAAGCTTTGTTGGTCTCTGCCCTGACTGCCACCTTGAAAGTTTTGGTCCAGATGCTCAATCAGTGGGTCTCTGCTGGTACTACATCGAGTCTACAGAGCATAGGACAATGCTTTCTGCTGCAGAGACAGAGACTACTCAGCATCAGTGTCAGGCCCTGAGAGCTGTCCTATTAGAGGAGGTCAGTCTTTATTTGGCTCTATCCAGCTGTACTGATTATTGTGATGAGGTCCTGTCCATCCCTACCTTCACCAAACCTGTGCCTCCTTCTCTGTCTAAATCCTGGCATACATTACCATCAGGCATTTCCTGCTATTAACCTATTTCCCCAAGCTGGTCCTAGTGCATACAGGGATGCATGGTCTCTTGTTGCTGGTACTTAGATGTAATGTTTTCTCCAGTAAGCTCGGTAACCAGTTTCCTACACAGACTATGTCCCTAATTCTGTTGCTGCAGCAACTGAAACCTTTTCTCTGCTCTAGTTAATAGGCTCAGGTCATAGGCTCTAGTTAATAGCCCCAGGTAATAGCCCCAGGTAAGGGCCTCAGGTAATAGCCCCAGGTAAGGGCCTCAGGTAATAGCCCCAGATAAGGGCCTCAGGTAATAGCCCCAGGTAAGGGCCTCAGGTAATAGCCCCAAGGTAAGGGCCTCAGGTAATAGCCCCAGGTAAGGGCCTCAGGTAATAGCCCCAGGTAAGGGCCTCAGGTAATAGCCCCAGATAAGGGCCTCAGGTAATAGCCCCAGGTAAGGGCCTCAGGTAATAGCCCCAAGGTAAGGGCCTCAGGTAATAGCCCCAGGTAAGGGCCTCAGGTAATAGCCCCAGGTAAGGGCCTCAGGTAATAGCCCCAGGTAAGTGCCTCAGGTAATAGCCCCAGGTAAGGGCCTCAGGTAATAGCCCCAGGTAAGGGCCTCAGGTAATAGCCCCAGATAAGGGCCTCAGGTACTAGCCCCAGGTAAGGGCCTCAGGTAATAGCCTGAGGCTATAGTCATTACACAGAGGCAGTAAGTGGGTTACCCTACATCCTGCTTCTTCTGTCCTCCCAATATACAACCTTCTTCCTGCATTAGTGAACCTAAATAATCTCTTATGTATAACTATGTGTAAGTAAATATTACTTGTATCTCATGTGAAGGGCCATCCTAAACCTCTTAGAATCAGTAAACTAAAAAAACATAATGAAAACCACCAGACAGAGGGACATGGCCCCCTTTGTGTAGGCTTCATTACACAACCACAATGTATTGAGGCTATAAATAGTACAACGCATGCCAGCATACTACTATGGTTGCCGTTAAATGTGGCTTCTGAGGTAAATGGGAGGCTTGTGGCCAAGAATAGAAAAAAGGCCTAGTCCAAAAACAACAAAGAAGTAAAACGAGAACCTGATGACAGTTGTGGATATTTATGAGTCAATGTGCTGATCCGGGAAATGGGAAAAAACTACTAGATCAGGCAGCCTGCTGTGTGCCTGCTGTGCGGCTGGGTGTAAGGGCCGTAATTACAATGTGGGGGCACGGGGAGATCTAGCACCATCTAACCAGAGGTGTCAGCAAGATCTATACAATGCCTCTAACATGTCGGTGACTGGTGAATGCTGCCTATATTAGGTCTGCCTATATTAGAGCTGTTGATGAGGCTGAAAGAGGCTGCCTACGGTAGGTGTGTGAGCTGTTGGTGAGGCTGACAGAGGCTGCCTACAGTAGATCTGTGAGCTGCTGGTGAGGCTGACAGAGGCTGCCTACAGTAGGTCTGTGAGCTGTTGGTGAGGCTGACAGAGGCTGCCTGTAGTAGGTCTGTGAGCTGTAGGTGAGGCTGACAGAGGCTGCCTGTAGTAGGTCTGTGAGCTGTTGGTGAGGCTAACACAGGCTGCCTGTAGTAGGTCTGTGAGCTGTTGGTGAGGCTGACATAGGCTGCCTACAGTAGGTCTGTGAGCTGTTGGTGAGGCTGACATAGGCTGCCTACAATAGGTCTGTGAGCTGTTGGTGAGGCTGACAGAGGCTGCCTACAGTAGGTCTGTGAGCTGTTAGTGAGGCTGACATAGGCTGCCTACAATAGGTCTGTGAGCTGTTGGTGAGGCTGACAGAGGCTGCCAGTAGTAGGTCTGTGAGCTGTTGGTGAGGCTGACAGAGGCTGCCTACAGTAGGTCTGTGAGCTGTTGGTGAGGCTGACAGAGGCTGCCTGTAGTAGGTCTGTGAGCTGTTGGTGAGGCTGACAGAGGCTGCCTGTAGTAGGTCTGTGATCTGTTGGTGAGGCTGACAGAGGCTGCCTGTAGTAGGTCTGTGAGCTGTTAGTGAGGCTGACATAGGCTGCCTGTAGTAGGTGTGTGAGCTGTTGGTGAGGCTGACAGAGGCTGCCTACAGTAGGTCTGTGAGCCATAGGTGAGGCTGACATAGGTTACCTCAAGTAGCATATTTCTGAATGGTTAACTAGTTCCCTATATCTATAAGACCATGAAAGCATCAAGCCAATAACTGGAGAGTACTGACCTCTGCAGGATCAGCATGATTCATGAGTTCAGTATGGGTGAGGGAACCATATTGACCAAAAAGCATAATGTGTTTAAGTGTAACGAGTCAGCCTTGGTCTCAGGGGTCTGCCTGCAGGACTGTGCCATAACATTCAGAGGAGAGTGTCAGTCCTGACTTAATGAGATGCGCTGCATAACCTGATATGGAGAGAGACATTTGTCTTCATGATGCACCAGTACAGCCCGGCGAGTAGCTGGCTGGTGCTACATTGGTGCATCAGGCCGCCTTTTTGGGAGTGTCTCAACCCTGTGGTGTTGGCATGATGCTTGAATGCAAGTAACTTGGCAAGGCTGCATCCATGCATCATGATGAGGCCAAAAAAAAAGAAGGTTTGTTTCAGGTAACATGGCAAGGAAATCTAAGGTCGGTAGGTCGGATTTCTTTCTTTTTTTCACTATTTTATTTAAACATGAAAGTACTAGCCAGCCTCTCAGAAGACCCTAGAATTGACCCAAAAAGGTTAAAAATACGAAAATTTCTTCAAAATTGCATTAAAAACATAGGGTGGGCCCTATTTTGATAGGGTCGGTCGGGTGACCTGAAATAAACCTTTTTTTTTATTTGGCCTGACCAAGGGCATGATGCATGAATGGATCATGTAGCCCTTACAGTGTTAAGCGGGTGGCTGTCAGCATTTGTCTCACGGGGCGGTGTGCAGGGTAATGCTGTAAGAGTGCAGCGGGACGTGTCAATCCTGATCAGGGACAGAATGAGATGCACTTTCTAATCTGATAAGGAGCGAGATGACAGAACAGTGCCACCCGCCCTGCAGCCTCTCACACAAGTAACCCTATCAGGACAGCATTGTGTTAAATGTGCTACACACAGTGTTGGGGAGGTAAATTGGCAGGTAAATTGTTGTATTCATTCATAATACAGCCAGTAACTATAGTCAAACGGCGAAAGCATATTAAAGTACTATTTAGTTTTTTGAAGGCTGAAAGCACTATGGCGTTTGCAAGGAATGAAATCAGCGGCAGTAAATGACCAAGATGAATAATGTAAGTTGTCGCCTGCATCTGGCGCTATCAACATGGGGCGTTCTCAGATGCAGCGCTAATTCAGTTTGTGCCGTTACGATGGTTTCTGTAATCAAGTTGTGAATATTCATTTAATGTTGGGCTCCCTGCGGCAAATATTGAATCCTGCAATATTTAAGAGCTAATATGAGCACCACCCCTCACTTTGACAGATGCTAGATAAGCTTAATAGGGGGTCTGACATTTCTAGTACTTTAGTATACCTGTATAAGCCACACCCCAACTTTGGGCCAATCCTATAGGTGTACTAGCCGCAGCTTCTACGTGAGAATTTATGGTGTTTATACATTCTCAGACGGATCTGTGATATAGCACAACTTACTACGCATAATAAGTATACATATATGCCTATAAGATACCAGCTATGTTTATGGACATATATGGACATATATATAGCCCCACAGTAACCCAGGTACATGTAAGTTTGCTAATTACGCGGCTGTCATGCAATGCGTCAATGCAGTGACCATGACTCAGATTACCTGTCACAGCAGATTAGGTCACAAGACACTAATTAGTCAAGGTAAGACGAGTGTAGGACGACAACCAAACATTGCTGTATGTCTCAGATGATTCAATGAGCAAAACCTCATTAAGGAAGTCCAGTAAAAGTGTGTTCTGCTGTAGTGTGTTGGTGATGGTTATCCATCACGAACTGACAGTTACATGGCAATGTACTTGTGTTATAGAGAAACGACTGATGAAGTTAGTCCATATTGGTCTACGTCAACTAACCTCATAGGTTACTTTGTAACATTACCAAGTAATATTGTTCTAATTGGTCCTGGTCCGTCCATACGTGATCAGGATCAACTCTCTAAACCTGGACAAAAGGAGAGTGTAACAGCTCTAGGAGGCAGCTTTACCACCTAGCTGACTCAGAACAGCTATTTAGCCGGAGTTCAGGGAGGTTGTGTGTCAGCATGCACCAGACCTGACTGTCTTAACACAGTGGACAGTCCACCTTATATACGACCTGTGGTCTTCACATGACTAGCACCAGTAGCGTCATCTAGTGGTCGATAGTTATGTAATCAGTAATGAAACCCTTAATGATGATTATCTCCGGTAACCTCGGTATGCAACCGTATATATGATAAACGACAGTATATGTAACGAACTGCCGATACTCATTAAGGAATGAATTTATAAACATCTTATGACAAATAATAGAACCATCTTATGTTCAATCATAACAACACATGTATAGATATACCACAATAACATAGCAGTCACAGCTGCCCACTACTGACAGCTGAATTACCATTTATTGTACATTTTTATTGTGTGTGCTAAATCTGGGCTAGGGCTGGGCACTTTGAATCTGGGCTGACCCATCTGGGCTCCCACTGGTAGCCCTGGACAAAAAGGACCAAAACCGAGGGTTGGCAAATCAGCTTGCCCAGGTAAAAACACATATATATATATGGGCCCCATTAAGCAATGGTGACTGGGGAGTCTGATGTCCCTCCACTCCAGAGTTAAGCCATTGAGTGCCTCATTTCTCTGGAAGTCTGGTTTCACATTTTTCATGAAAGTGTTCATCAGTTTACCCCTGACTTATTCTCTCACATTTTTACCTCTCAACATTATAAAGTATACTTCATCTGTCCCTGTCCCTTTTCTCTGTCTCATTTACCTGTCCCCCTGAATTCATTTGTGACTTTTCTCTGGATTACTCATTTTCTTCTCCTTAAATCATTTGTCACTGCCTCCGGTCTCCAGGTATCACATGTCCCTCTCCCAATGCCGTTTGTTTCTATTTTGTTTATCCTGTTTCGTTTGCTCTTTCTGAAGTCGTTTGTCTCTCTAGAAATACAGTTTATTTTTTTCCTCTCCTGATGTCATTGTTCTCCCCAGTGGCATGGAAACCTTATCTTGATTTGATATTGACACCTGTTGCATTAAATAACCATGTCCTGAGGGATGCAGTAGAGAACGGTCATTGTGTATGATTGAGTGGGGGGGGGGGGTATTATTTGAGATTGAGTTCGGGGGGGTTATTTGTGATTGAGTGGTGGGGGGTTATTTGTGATTGAGTGGGGGGGTTATTTGTGATTGAGTCGGGGGGGGGTATTTGTGATTGAGTTGGGGGGGGGGGTATTTGTGATTGAGTTGGGGGGGGGTATTTGTGATTGAGTTAGGGAGGGGTATTTGTGATTGAGTGGGGGGGGGGGTATTTGTGATTTAGCGGTGGGGGTTATTTGTGATTTAGCTGTTGGGGGGGGGGTTATTTGTGATTGAGTGGGGGGAGGCGGTTGTTTTTGATTGAGTGGGGGGGGGGTTATTTGTGATTGAGTGGGGGGGGGGTATTTGTGATTTAGTGGTGGGGGGTTATTTGTGATTGAGTGGGGAAGGGGGTATTTGTGATTGAGTGGGGGGGGGGTATTTATGATTGAGTGGGGGGGGGGCGTATTTGTGATTGAGGGGGGGAGGGGTGGTGTGTAGCAAAGGGTCATGATTACCAGGACTCGCCACTGCATGAAAGTTTACATTCAAGTACATTTAATTTGCTTTACCCTTTAAGGACTTATAGTGCTTTAATATGCTCTGTCCTCTGTCATGATGCATGCATGCGGCCCTGGTGAATAACTTGCTATTGCTGCATTTAATCATCATGACGACCCTATAGGTTTGAGACACTCCCGAAGGGCTGGCATGATGCAACTATGCACCAATGGAGAACCGGCGAGTTACTTACTTTGTTACTCCTGCCTTATTTATATTCCCAAACATGTAGATTCTACTATTTCTAACTGATGTCCTAAAAGGGGCTTTTATTACCGTTGTTAGCATTGCACGTGTTCTGAATATTTGGGTATACTTTGTTCTGTACTGACTCTGCCTGTTTGTTGTATGTTTCAGGTGAGTGGTCTACCACAGACATATATCCAGCTGCAGAGTGGTATACTTTTACCTTCCTCTTTGACCTTGGCATTCAATACCACACTTGGTCCCTTTATAGTGAGGATTCGTTTTAAAACCCATCACGTGGTGTTGGGCAATGACGTTTATAGGCTCTGTCAACATTATGATAGAATTATTACACTCCAATGGAATTGCATTGATGTATGGGGCTAGAGAATGGAACAGATTAAGACCTAGGCTATTGATGCTGTACAATGTTGATTTTGTGCCAATAAAGGCAACACTGTATGTGTAGGACTCTCTTAAGGAGATTATAATCTCTTTCATGTAATTAAGTTAAGATGTCAATGAAAATCTAAAACTCAAAGTCATAAACCCTTACACTGATCCCACCTCATCTGCCAATTAATGCCTAATCATGTTTTAATGTTCCCCCCAGCGCTCGATGCTTGGAATAAAGTTATCTGAAAAAGGTTTAAATAAACAGTTAATCAAATGTGGCTGTGGTATTAAGTCCAAGGCTTCTTCCTGTGAACACACATATGGTTGAATTGATTACCTGTAGTTGAAGTAATAAAAGATTTATTATAAATCTAAATTTATTGTATTTCAAACATTTCCCCCATTGGCAGCTCCAGGTGTGGGTTTCCCTAAAGTTAGCTTGTCTACCACAACTATGTAAGGCTGATAAGGGACATTCCCCTGTGAGAGTTTCTGGCTGGATTCATGCTAGGCCTGTGGGTAGAAACAATGCCACCAGGCTGGCCACTCATGCTGTATGGTACATATAGTAGACATAGGAACATGACCCCTAGGACATCATACCAGCCTTATTGAGGATGGAATACTTCATCAATAAAATATGCCCTTGGTGGTCATGATGCGTCAATGCAGCCCTGGCAAGCAACTCACTAATGCTACATCCAAGCAACATGCCTAGTGGGTAGGGACAGTCCCGAAGTGTCGGCACGGTGCACAAATGCGACCATGCACGTTACTCAATGGGTTGTATTGTTGGATCATGACGACAGATGGCATCTTTTACCGACAAGTCGTCCTTAAAGAGTAAAAAAGGTTAAAGTAACTAGAGAGCGGTTAACAGGAAGAGCGGCGGCCATTACCGGGTCCCGGTCCATCCTCCGGGATCCGTTCTGCCGAGTGGTAAGCTGACCCCACACCAGACCTGACACCCCCCCTACTGATGGAGTCCTGCCCAGTAAGCTGACCCCACACCAGACCTGACACCCACCCTACTGATGGAGTCCTGCCGAGTGGTAAGCTGACCCGACACCAGACCTGACACCCCCCCTACTGATGGAGTCCTGCCGAGTGGTAAACTGACCCCACACCAGACCTGACACCCACCCTACTGATGGAGTCCTGCCGTGTGGTAAGCTGACCCCACACCCGACCTGACACCCTCCCCTACTGATGGAGTCCTGCCGAGTGGTAAGCTGACCCCACACCAGACCTGACACCCACCCTACTGATGGAGTCCTGCCCAGTAAGCTGACCCACCACCAGACCTGACACCCTCCCCTACTGATGGAGTCCTGCCGAGTGGTAAGCTGACCCCACACCAGACCTGACACCCACCCTACTGATGGAGTCCTGCCCAGTAAGCTGACCCCCACACCAGACCTGACACCCACCCTACTGATGGAGTCCTGCCGTGTGGTAAGCTGACCCCACACCAGACCTGACACCCTCCCCTACTGATGGAGTCCTGCCGAGTGGTAAGCTGACCCCACACCAGACCTGACACCCCCCCTACTGATGGAGTCCTGCCGTGTGGTAAGCTGACCCACCACCAGACCTGACACCCACCCTACTGATGGAGTCCTGCCGAGTGGTAAGCTGACCCCACACCAGACCTGACACCCACCCTACTGATGGAGTCCTGCCCAGTAAGCTGACCCACCACCAGACCTGACCTCCCCTACTGATGGAGTCCTGCCGAGTGGTAAGCTGACCCCACACCAGACCTGACACCCCCCCTACTGATGGAGTCCTGCCCGGTAAGCTGACCCACCACCAGACCTGACACCCACCCTACTGATGGAGTCCTGCCCAGTAAGCTGACCCACCACCAGACCTGACACCCCCCCTACTGATGGAGTCCTGCCCGGTAAGCTGACCCCACACCAGACCTGACACCCCCCCTACTGATGGAGTCCTGCCCGGTAAGCTGACCCCACACCAGACCTGACACCCCCCCTACTGATGGAGTCCTGCCCGGTAAGCTGACCCCACACCAGACCTGACACCCCCCCTACTGATGGAGTCCTGCCCAGTAAGCTGACCCACCACCAGACCTGACACCCCCCCTACTGATGGAGTCCTGCCCGGTAAGCTGACCCCACACCAGACCTGACACCCACCCTACTGATGGAGTCCTGCTGAGTGGTAAGCTGACCCCACACCCGACCTGACACCCCCCCTACTGATGGAGTCCTGCCCGGTAAGCTGACCCCACACCAGACCTGACACCCACCCTACTGATGGAGTCCTGCCGTGTGGTAAGCTGACCCCACACCAGACCTGACACCCCCCCTACTGATGGAGTCCTGCCGAGTGGTAAGCTGACCCCACACCAGACCTGACACCCCCCCTACTGATGGAGTCCTGCCGTGTGGTAAGCTGACCCCACACCAGACCTGACACCCACCCTACTGATGGAGTCCTGCCGAGTGGTAATCTGACCTGACACCAGACCTGACACCCCCCCTACTGATGGAGTCCTGCCGAGTAAGCTGACCCACCACCAGACCTGACACCCCCCCTACTGATGGAGTCCTGCCGAGTGGTAATCTGACCTGACACCAGACCTGACACCCACCCTACTGATGGAGTCCTGCCGAGTGGTAATCTGACCTGACACCAGACCTGACACCCACCCTACTGATGGAGTCCTGCCGAGTGGTAAGCTGACCCACCACCAGACCTGACACCCCCCCTACTGATGGAGTCCTGCCCAGTAAGCTGACCCAACACCAAACCTGATACCCACCCTACTGATGGAGTCCTGCCGAGTGGTAAGCTGACCTGACACCAGACCTGACACCCACCCTACTGATGGAGTCCTGCCCGGTAAGCTGACCCACCACCAGACCTGACACCCACCCTACTGATGGAGTCCTGCCGAGTGGTAAGCTGACCCCACACCAGACCTGACACCCCCCCTACTGATGGAGTCCTGCCGTGTGGTAAGCTGACCCCACACCAGACCTGACACCCACCCTACTGATGGAGTCCTGCCCGGTAAGCTGACCCCACACCAGACCTGACCCCCACCCCTACTGATGGAGTCCTGCCCAGTTAGCTGACCCCACACCAGACCTGACACCCCCCCTACTGATGGAGTCCTGCCGAGTGGTAAGCTGACCCCACACCAGACCTGACACCCCCCCTACTGATGGAGTCCTGCCGTGTGGTAAGCTGACCCCACACCAGACCTGACACCCACCCTACTGATGGAGTCCTTCCCAGTAAGCTGACCCCACACCAGACCTGACACCCCCCCCTACTGATGGAGTCCTGCCCAGTGGTAACCTGACCCCACACCAGACCTGACACCCCCCCTACTGATGGAGTCCTGCCCAGTAAGCTGACCCAACACCAGACCTGACACCCCCCCTACTGATGGAGTCCTGCCCAGTAAGCTGACCCCACACCAGACCTGACACCCACCCTACTGATGGAGTCCTGCCGAGTGGTAAGCTGACCCCACACCAGACCTGACACCCACCCTACTGATGGAGTCCTGCCGTATGGTAAGCTGACCCAACACCAGACCTGACACCCACCCTACTGATGGAGTCCTGCCTTGTGGTAAGCTGACCCACCACCAGACCTGATACCCACCCTACTGATGGAGTCCTGCCGAGTGGTAAGCTGACCCACCACCAGACCTGACACCCCCCCTACTGATGGAGTCCTGCCGTGTGGTAAGCTGACCCACCACCAGACCTGATACCCACCCTACTGATGGAGTCCTGCCGAGTGGTAAGCTGACCCCACACCAGACCTGACACCCACCCTACTGATGGAGTCCTGCCTTGTGGTAAGCTGACCCCACACCAGACCTGACACCCACCCTACTGATGGAGTCCTGCCGAGTGGTAAGCTGACCCCACACCAGACCTGACACCCACCCTACTGATGGAGTCCTGCCGAGTGGTAAGCTGACCCGACACCAGACCTGACACCCTCCCCTACTGATGGAGTCCTGCCGAGTGGTAAGCTGACCCCACACCAGACCTGACACCACCCCTACTGATGGAGTCCTGCCGTGTGGTAAGCTGACCCACCACCAGACCTGACACCCCCCCTACTAATGGAGTCCTGCCGTGTGGTAAGCTGACTCACCACCAGAACTGTTACACAGAGAAAAGACGTAGGATCACGGTGACTCCCTAATGGCAGTCTGGACTCAACCACTGAAGTAGCACTCCCAATAACTCTTAAGAAACTCCCAATCATTAGGGATTCTTAAGATATGAGTTACTATAGTGTTATAATAGAGTCCTGCTAATGTTAAGGAGTCATTTTAGAGTCCCGGGGAGAATTACCTCAGTGATCACGTCAGGAGTCACAGTGATTCTGCTTATTTTCTCTGTGTACCCACCACCGGTGATGAATGCCGCAATAGAGCTTCATCTGGTTACAAAAATTGTTGCGCATTTAGGAATTTGATGAAGTAGATTTGACATTGATACTACTCAAAGGCAATTATTATAATGATGTCTAATGATCCCTGATTTGCGCCCAAGACTGATACTGACTAACACGATGAGTCAATTGATGAAACCGAAAAGCAACAGCTACTTTAAAAATATTTTGGGCCAACTCCGTTATATTTAACAGTGTCTTTTCACTGAAGTGTATCAATAAGTTCAAATAACTAACGACTTATGCAAGTCTGCAGCCTGGGTATGTTCTCACCTAGCCTTGACCTTGCCCCATTACTATGACCAATAACAGGCCTAGATTCTGGACATACCTTAGTAACTGGTTAACACCTACCTGGATACCTTTGTCCTGGTGTCGTCACATGGTACATAAGAAGATGTGGAGGTGAATCTCACCCTGGTCTGTGTCATATTTTCGATCTATCATCAGGGTTGCCCACACCTGTCCTTGTGTGCCGGTCCCCCTTGGACAGCTCACACATAGAAATACATCAGAGATAGTATCAATGTAGTTGGCATTTGTGTTTATTTTATATTTTTTTGAAGCTATATAATGAAGGAAACTCATTTTTTTCTTAGTCCATTGAATACGGCCACATTGTATTCAATGGGGTCATTGAATACAGTGCTTTCTATAGTTGAACATTTTAAATTGTGTATTTTAGATAAATAAGTATGTTTATTCTTTTCGATACATTTCTATCGGGTTTTGTACTCTGGCTACTGAGAGGCGTATAGATAACGCGGGTTTGGTTGGTTTGGTGCTTGTTGTTGTGAATGAAACATGACCCTGCAGCTGTGAAATAATCAGAAACAGAACAGGAGGTACAGGAGAGAAGGGGGACAGACAGACCCTGATATCTCTGATAAAAAGTATCCTCTGAAATTCAATTACCCTGCGTGTATTTGGCCAGCCCACAATCAGCTCCATGTCAGGCTTTTTCTACCTGGAGGCTGCCTTTCTTACCTCCCCTTCTCTGTGAAGGAGACTAGACACAGGAGAGTTCCACCTTTTTATGGAGCAGTGTCAAGTCTTACTTGTGTTGCCAACTGTCACAATGTCATGCCGTCTTCCCACCAGAGGGGCTGGGTTACGTGTTCTATGCTATACAAAGCCTACCCTACCCTGCCCAACACTACCCTACACTAACCTACACTACCCTACCCTGCCCTACCCTGCCCTGCCCTGCCCTACCCTACCCTACCCTACCCTACCCTAAAACACCCTACCCTCCCCCCTAGACTACCCTACCTACCCTACTTCACCCTAAATATCAGTACAGTACCCTACCCTACCCTACCCTAACCCACCCTAAACTACCCTACTCTTACCATCCTCCTAAAACGGCCCTGTCCCAAATGTGGTTTACCATGTTTTTTCCTCACCTTTCAGCCGCATACACATTCCTACACAGCACTACCCTGACCTTTTCCTCTCTACCCTACCTATCCTCCTTACTCTGTCCCCATCCCCCCCACACCCCTAAAGGTATTTGTTTCAGACACCATTTTAAAATGCTACTCGGGTAAGTCACAAATTGTGATAATATACAATTCAGTGGTAAAGTTCCTCCTTTTACCCTAACAGCCTTACGCAGGTTCTGCTAATTAATCAGCCTCCCCTGCCCCACCTGCCGTGTCCTCCCACGCACGTCCTCCGTCTGTCTCTGATTGTCGCTGGCCGTGCTACGAGTGTCTAATGGCCGCCGCTGATTGAAGCCTTAATTAGTCCCGACCTCATCACCCCGACATGGCGGCTGCACTCTGGGTTGGAGGTCAGGGGAGGATTTCCCTCTCTGGGGGTCCACATCTGTAGTAGAGGCTGCACTCTCCTAGCACATTCTTGGTCTAATCTAGAAACTGCGTTTAAAGGGTTAAATGCAAACATTCAGTGGTGGCTGCTTCAATTATAATACATTAGCTGCTCATGGCTGCAGATGTCTGTATTGGTACAGAGAGGTAATTGTCTGGTGCCATCCCTAGTTACAGAATGGTGTGGCTGTATGGGTACAGAGAGGTTATTGTCTGGTGCCATCCCTAGTTACAGAATGGTATGGCTGTATGGGTACAGAGTGGCAATTGTCTGGTGCCATCCCTAGTTAGAATGGTGTGTCTGTATTGGTACAGAGAAGTGGACATCTCAGGTGGTGCCATCCCTGGTTACAGAACGGTGTGGGTGTATTGGTACAGAGAAGTGGACATCTCAGGTGGTGCCATCCCTGGTTACAGAACGGTGTGGGTGTATTGGTACAGAGAAGTGGACATCTCAGGTGGTGCCATCCCTGGTTACAGAACGGTGTGGGTGTATTGGTACAGAGAAGTGGACATCTCAGGTGGTGCCATCCCTGGTTACAGAACGGTGTGGGTGTATTGGTACAGAGAAGTGGACATCTCAGGTGGTGCCATCCCTGGTTACAGAACGGTGTGGGTGTATTGGTACAGAGAAGTGGACATCTCAGGTGGTGCCATCCCTGGTTACAGAACGGTGTGGGTGTACTGGTACAGAGAAGTAGACATCTCAGGTGGCACCATCCCTAGTTACAGAACGGTGTGGGTGTATTGGTACAGAGAAGTAGACATCTCAGGTGAGCCATCCCTAGTTACAGAATGGTGTGGGTGTATTGGTACAGAGAAGTAGACATCTCAGGTGAGCCATCCCTAGTTACAGAATGGTGTGGGTGTATTGGTACAGAGAAGTAGACATCTCAGGTGGCACCATCCCTAGTTACAGAACGGTGTGGGTGTATTGGTACAGAGAAGTAGACATCTCAGGTGGTGCCATCCCTAGTTACAGAACGGTGTGGGTGTACTGGTACAGAGAAGTAGACATCTCAGGTGAGCCATCCCTAGTTACAGAATGGTGTGGGTGTATTGGTACAGAGAAGTAGACATCTCAGGTGGCACCATCCCTAGTTACAGAATGGTCTAGTTACTGAGCTCTGCACGCCCCCTACAGGGAGGCCCGTACATCACTTACTGTGGGCACCACCTTATATGGCATGCGCTGTGCCTCAGTGCCAACACACAATGTGCCGCGGGAACGCGCGCCAAGGTGTCTCTTTTAGGACAGAAATAGCTCCACACCTACTCCTCCCGCTGCAGGTCTGTGACACCCACTGAGGGGGTTAGCGCTTTGATACAAATAGTGTTTTCTTAATCGTATGTCAGTTGTTTAGTGGACCCATAAACACTGCACGAATGTTTGCATTCAAGTATTTTAAATGTGAATAAAGAAACACAGTCTTATTCAAGTAAATGCCAATTTAAAAAGAAGACCTTTCAGTGACATTTACTTGGCATTACTGAACTTAATCCTGAAATGCAAACATTCCTGCAGTACAAGTTTCAACAAGTAGACCAATTAAGTCCCTACAAACTGAGCTGAATAGACAGGATATTGGTGAGGCAGACCATGAGTGTGCTGAGTGGGAGGCGTCCTGTACTGGTTAATACTGAATGACGTCCTCCTGAGTATTGCTGACTCAGCACACCTGGCTGCTAAACGTCCTTAAACCAGGTTGAAGACATGTCCACTATTCTAGTATGCCCTAAACCAGCTGTACCTGTACTCACCATCTAGGGCCTACTAGTATAATGGCCTTCCCACCAGCATCAATGTATCTAGGCATTTACATAAGATAAGTCTCAATGTAATGTATATATATCATGTTTGGTACCTTTGGAAAGAGGATACCTGCATCTATACACTATGTGTGGCCAATCCGTGAGGACTGGCAGACGAGGAGTGGGTTGGACCCTTGCTTGACCGAATATGACACAAAACCAGAGGAAGATTTCCCTCCACAACTCACAAGATGCCATGTGACCAACCTAGAGCCAATCCAGGTCAGTGTTTACAATGTTGCTAAGGTGTGTCCCAATGCTGGGCCTCTGATAGGTCCAGTGGTTGGGTCAAGGCCACTGCATAGATGGGAGACCACCTGGCTGTAGACTTGCATAGGTCTCTGTGGTGGGAGATCTATTTTAAAAAATAATTTTTGAATTTTATTCAAAACTACTTTACACCTGTGTTTGGTTATTTTTGTGTGACTCTGATATAGACAGGGGTGTGGGTGAGATCTTACCCACCACCCCCTATAAGGGAACTTTATAGGTAGATCAACAATCTATTGTCACTCAGATATAAACAAACATTCTTTAATGCTCTGAAAAGTTTTTTTTCAGCGAGCATATTTGAATAGCAACATGTGCATTTATACACTACCCAATTTACAAACTACAATCATGTATATTCAGTCAAATATCATGCATTTACCAAGGCACATTCATAAAATACTCTCACAAAGACCCAGCTAAATCAATGTCCGAATTTAACATTTGCTGATAAAATAACCAGACAGAGTAATAGCCTAGGCACTGATGTATCTCTCTGCATTTTGGTTTTATCAACTAATGGAACAGTAAGGTCACAAATTGGGAAAATCATGAGAAAAAGTGGGACGCTCTCCCCGACCCATACCCTCAATGTTGGTATAGATAATACCTATTGTTCTGTGATTACAGATAAGGTACTGAGGGGCTGCAGTTCCTGCCATGGGCTAATGATAATGGTCTAACCATCACACCAAATATACCAGATAAATGGTATGCCCCAGACCCATGCACAGCACTACAATACTGGTATTGTCTAATTAAGAGGACTGTACCACAATAGTGGTACGTACCGACAAGATATACCTGTCCCCTACCTGTAAACAGTTATTCCCAAGGAGACGCTGCTTTACCATATTCTGTGGAAAACTGAGGAGAAGTATGTGATTGGTCGTCTGGATCTGAGCTGGCAGCACACATAAAGTAAATGTTTGAGGAGAGTTAAAACTTTTATGTACATATACTATAGGTGTAGACACTATGTATTTGGGTAGGCTAGATATCATTTGTGAATGCATAGTACAGGGTTGAAAGTCAGTACACCACCTAGTATGTATACACAATAGATACCGCTTTGTAAAGTGTACTTCTGTACAGTTTACAGAATGGCACTGGCCAAGTTACTGCGTAGGCCTAGCCCAGTTGGCACAAAACATTGAAATAACATTGATAATGTTGATTCAACGCTGATTCAACATTAATCCAATGTTGAACTGAATGTTGTGCCCAATGGGAGGGTAATGTAGAGTGGAGGAGCAGGAGTCACTAACAACACTCACACACACGCTACTACACCATCAGGATCAACGACCTTACACTGACCTTGTATTAACCTTCATATGACCTCTATAGTTTATAGCATGCAATTACTAAATGCCCCAATCTATGTTCCGGGACGTTCCGGATAACTACGGCTACCATAATGGTATGGTAGAAGCACATAGTACTTTGTTGCTCTTTACTCTTTGGGTTCAATCAAGTGTATTTCCTTATTGGTTTTATGAAAAACTTTGACTAAGTATTAGTTAATCAGTATGTTGGATTATAGATATATGATTTAGTTACAAAGATAGCAGCAGACTCTAGACAAGGGCAGCAGCAAGATTACTAGTCAAGGGCATAGCTAGAGCACACTAGTCTTTACAACTGACATCTCATTTATGGCATGGTGTAGATATAACATACTACTGAACTCATCTACAGAATACATATTTGTCAATCAGATTAATAACACTTCCACTTCCCACAAGTACAACATGGGTGTAACGGGTAGCAACGACAGGTTCAATACGGGGATGACTTAATCCCACAAGTTATGATAAGCACCTTGATTTATGCAGCTGGCTTATCTTCAGACAACAAGCGACTTTAATCATTTGAAATGAACGGATGTTTGAGGAAGGAAAGTCATGACTATTGGCTTTAAAAGGTCCATTAATCTCAGCAGGCAACACTTGGTGTAGCTCAGCAGGAAGCCGTTAGTGAGGGCTCATTTGTACAACATGGGGGGAGGGGGGGCAAAAGAAGCCTACCCCATGACCGGGGGTCTACCTTAAAGAATTTCAACCCCACGGGCAAGGCGGGGGTGGGGGACACTAAAGTTTTACTTATTTCAGTGTAAAGTCATTCTCAATTAGGCTTCAAAGGGTTGGTCAGAGCCTCAATTCCCCCCTTAGGCAGGGTCCAAATCTTTTGGTCCCCCCCCCTTCAAGGGGTCCAAATCTCCCCCCCCCCAAATCCACCAACCCCTATTAAAAATGACCACTCCCTAATGTAACAATGTAGCAGAGAATGATGAAAAAGAAAGAGAGAGAAATAAAAGGGAAAGAAATTTAACATTCAAATCAGTTTCATTGCAAATACTCAAGTTGCATCTGTTTAGTAGATCCAGGGTACCGTTCCTTGCTCCCTATCTGGGAGAGGTGAATTATGTGTATTATAGTGCGGAGTCTTGACAATATCTCATTTGGGAGGGGGGGGCAAACATACTCAGGCCCCCCTGGCGCCCCTTTCCCCCCTGACAGGGTATAGCGCGCACCACGGCGACAACCAACTCCCTCAGGAACTGAGCCCTTTGTCTAGGTCCTCATTCAGCATATGTACAACTACAGGCATAGAACAGAGGTCCCTGTCAGAACAAGTCATGCACATTGGTGTTGAATAGGTCCATTATTATCTACAGGCAGCATTTGGTGCTGAACAGCACAACTTTACTACAGAATCTATATTTGTCGTCATCTCATAAACAATATTTCCATCACCTGTAGCCCAGTGCAGATAATGGTTAGGAGTTTGGAGCAGTAAGCTGGCCCGGAGCGTCTCATTACAATGTTAAACCTCCCCTCACGTCCCAGCTGTGCCCTGCAGGGAGACAAAAATCAACATGAATTAAAACATGAAATTTCAAAAAGACATGCAATGGTTTGTAATGGCCCGTCGTGTGATCATCAGAAACTGTAATAACGTAATCAGAGCTCGGGCTGACGTGATGAGGTTTTACACGTCACACAAAGAGTCACCAGTTAGGTTCTCAGTTATGTGCTATCCTCACACAGAGAAAAAAAGTAGAATCACTGTGACTCCCTGATTTGTGAACATGATTTATGAACATGATTTGTGAGCATGTTTTGTGAACATGATTTGTAAACATGATACACCACTCAGTGCTGTTGACTCATTGTCCAGTATTGCATTACATGTACCGATTACTTGGTAGTGTATTAGGCCCACACGGGGCCTTCAGAACACATGTTTCAGCATCTGAAGCTGTGTGCGCAGTGGGAGGCGACTCTTTCTGCCAAAATAATAATTACATTTCAAGTAATTTTTGGGCTATTTAAGATTCGATCTGATGTAACCTGAAACACACCTCATTTTGTTGGCCTTAAGTAACCGGCCTTTGAATAAATGCTGGGATGGAGTAAGTGCTGGGGCTAGATCTCTATAATCACACCTACCGCAGACTTAGTCTTGTACAAGAAATGCGGTTGTTGCCGTGAACAAAATACCTCATGTCGTTTTTTGCACAGGCCACTACCGCATTTCTTGCATGGTTGGTGCTTTTTGTACTGTTTATTAGTGCTTCTTTGTACCAGGATTATCATTAGACTTTTAGAATAAATCTCTGTGTTTGATTCATGTTTCCAGAATTGGTAGTTACGGCTGCAACTCTCAGATGGGGCCATAGGCTGTCTGAGAGTTACGGATAGAAGGGTCAGTTTTCTACTGGTTGTGCATATCCTTCCCAATCATGTATATTTCTATACCCAATCAAGAAGACTATGAGTGGCTGTTTATGCTACTAATGGCCTTAATTGGGTGAGGTGAAATGTACAAATTGGTAATTATAGGCATGTCTAGACCAATTGATGGGTGGCATCAATGCAGTAAAGGCTTCCTGCCTGCAAAGACTACCCTCTTCAAAGTCCTCTAATGTGTAGAAATGATTAATAAACTAAAGATTCTAAAAACATACAAAGGTGGGGAATAAGTTTAAGGTGGTCACTATGCAGTATCATCCCTATAAATAACATATTAAGCACAGGGGAATGCGAGGAAAAAAGTCCTCGCAAAACCAGAGCTTTTACTGCACCAAGATCCTATACCCACAACGCTAGTGGCCGTGGGTATGGAGCCTATACTAAGAATTGGTGGTTTCTGCATGTTCATGAGGCATAAAAAAGCACTAAGGGTATAATGCTACTGACATTGTAAAATACACTGTAATCTAAGCCTTGAAGTCGATAAATACAAAAATGCGCTCATTGCCTGTGCCGGGTCTCCACAGCCGGAGGTTTGTTTCACTGATTGCTGGTTTTAAATACATTACCGCGGGACAATTGGACCTCATTCACTTTTTGGGCAATATTGGTCTCCAGTTCTACGTAATGACGCTGATCAGCCTGACCAATGCAGCACTTGCCAAAATACAGTCAGGTATCAAGATCATCACACAACAGTATCCTAGCGTCACTTCGTCAGCATGCAGAAATGCATAGCCAGAGCTGTGTAAGGGTGTCATATTATGACACTGGTATTGGATGTGGAGTCCCCGGGTGAATTTCCTGTTACTCAGCTTCCTCCGCCTGGAGTTAGAGCGCCTGGTATCCAGGAGAGAACCCGCATTCTCTTTGGGCTACCGGGTGCCACTCTTAGGCGGGAAAGCTGATCGTTACCTCTACCACGTGACCTATTAGTGCGTGCCAGGTGAGGGTATACATACACCTGTGTTACCTGGGCTCCCAAGTCAGTGCAGGCCCGGCTGACTCTACTTCACCTGTCCAGTTGTGAGGACTAAGCATTTACATATATTGTATGTGGAAGCACCTTGGTGCAGACGATTCCTGATTCAGGAAGAGATACCAGTTCATCTTTTGAATAAACAGATAAGTTACTCTTTCACTTGGAACCTGCCGTTTGCCTTGCTCTTTAATCTAGAAACATACGAACCTCTACAGCTGCTTTCAAGCATCATAGAGTTTCAGGGTTGGCATGATGCATGAATGCTGTCAGTAGTCTGAGCAAAGCTCCATGAATGCATCATGAGGACAAGGGGTGAATCATGAAGCCTTTAACCCTTTAATGCAGCCCCAGTGAGAATCTTGCTGGTGCTGCATTGGGACATCATGTCGACCCTTCGGGGGTGTCTCAACATCGTAGGGTCAGTATGATGTTTGAATGCAGCACTGGCGAGTTACTCACCAGGACTGCATTCATGCATCGTGATGACCAAGGGCAAGATGCGTCTAGGCATGATGCCGTCCTTACAGGTTTAATGGGTTAGTAGTGACAGGAGAGGCTGGGTGGTGGGGTACAGCCTGTGGTGTGTGGTACAGCCACCAGCTGTGTGGTCAGCTGCTGAAGTACAGGTAACCTACTCACACACCAGGGGGCGTTACACAACTTGTGTGTTTATTACCTAGAAATAAGTAAATTAACATTTAAGCGCCAGTAATAACATAAAAAATAACTCCCTGTTACATAAGTTCTGTGCTTTTTTTCATTAGTGATTATTGTCATCATTAGTGCAAAAATGTCAACCAGCCAGTGTAGTGCTTGAAAACATGTGCTAAGGTATAAAACTTGCACTAATGCATGAAAATTTACGCTAATAAGTAAAACTTTATGCTGATCGCTGATGCTAATGCTTTTACACCACTTTTTTGTGGACTTTTTTAAAATCAAAATTTTGCTAATATTTTTCATCAGTGAGAAAACATTAATGTAAATTTTGTTATGTAAATATTTTTTATGCTAATGCCATAACATAATTTTTAGGGGAAAATTCTATAGTGCATCTTTTGTTATTGAGAAAATAGCGAAAGTTTCTGTAACACTCCCCAGGGGGCCACTCACTACAACACTATGTGTATGCAGACAACCCTATAAGCAGATGGCTGTGTCTCATCACTTCAGGCCAATTTGGAGGTCTTTGAGTGGATGCCATGGTTGAACTCCTGACAGAAAAAGGTTTATTGAGGGCAGGTTAAGACATATACAGAGAAATAACCACCGCCATTTTCTTTATTTTATCCCTAACATATCAAAAACGATATTTCTTTTGTTTAAATCTTATATTTCATGGTGGCCAGTCAAAGATAGCACCCGGTCAAAGATGTCACCGGGTCAAAGATGGCACCCGGTATTAGGGAGTGATCATTTATTATCAACAGGGGGGGTGGTGGGTTTGGGGGGGGGGGGAAATTTGGACCCCTTGACCGGGGGGGACAAAAAAATTTGGACCCCTCTTGGGGGGGGGGCAAAAAAATAATAATGTTTTGAGCCAAAAAGCCCACGCGTAACTATGATTCAAAGGGCCTGTGCGCGAGCCGATTTTTCGACCCGAAGGGGGGGGGGGTAAAAAATGTTGATCCCTTGACCGGGGGGGTGTAAAAAATTTTGCGAGCTCCGCGTGGAAACCCGCCACCCCCCCCTGTTGTTAAAAAATGATCACTCCCTTAGATGGCACAAGGTCAAAGACACACACATTGGCCCTATCTGTTGAGACACAGCCAGATACTTGAGGCTTTTAGTGCATTAATGCACCATGAAGCAACTGCATCTGCTGCTGAAACAACTATTGACTAAATTATGACTTAGAAAATAATATGATGTTAAGCTAAAGCAGTTATCAAGGGTGTGATTTAACACAACCAGTGTAAGATTATACTAATTGAAGCTGTTAGTAGATGCGTTTGTGCATGCCCTGCCTGGGAACGATGTTACTGACATCACATGCTGTGCAACCACCGCAATGCATGAAGTCAGCACCGGTAAGTGGCAAATACAGTTCGCAATTAGGTGTGTACTTTTGGTTTATTCGCATATACATGCAGTGTAGATGTTGATGCTTCTGCAATACAAACCAGAGTGGTCTGTACCTGCAGTGTGGGTTCTATATATGCACAAGTGGTAGTACAAAGCCATGCAGTGGTGGATGGTGGTAGTAGCTAACAAGTCTGTACACATTTAATGATCGATTATAAACGAGTACAATGTTTGTTATGCTCCATATGTATATGGTAATTAATAGCGATTAAGTCTTCATAATATCACATATACAGCCAATGGTTGCAGCCGAGATAAATTGCTGCTGTTTCCCTTCCGACTCTGATTTAATAATTGTGTCAATTGCTGCCCAAACTGTGTCCTCTGGAAAGAAAAGACCTCTGAGCCATTTTCCCGTTTGTTGTTGGACTTTGCAGCATAGGGCACATCCTGGTTGATTCATTACCATTTATGTCAACACATTTTTGCATCAACAGCGAGAGGGCTGGGGTTGATTTTGAAGTGCTCATGTCTTTAACCCTTTAAGGATGGCATAATGCCTTAATGCAGCTTAGCCTTGGTCGTCATGATGCATTAATGCAGCCCTGGTGAGTAACTTACCAGAGCTGCATTCAAGCATCATGACGACCCTATGTGACAATCTCGAAGGGTTGGCTTGATGCACTAATGCAGCACTGGTGAGTTACTCGTCGGGCTACATAGGTGCATTATGAGGACAAATGTCATCCCTTAAAGTCCTTAAATGGTTAAAGTCCACCTTTCCTGTTTTTGTCTTAAAGTAGGAGAGTCTTGTTGTGGGGTCAGGTTCACGGTGGGGGTTTTACAGGAGTCCTGGGGCCTGCTGACAGGTCACTATGGTGTCATCACAGGCTGAATGAGAGCCTTCTGGTAGAGATGGTCTGCAGGGGGTGGTACGATCTAAATGAACGTCCAGCATTGCATGACCCTCACTAAAGTGTTTGACTTTCGCTTGAAAAGTGAGTCATTTGGCGACAAAGCTAGCATCAGGCTGCCGCTCATCTATATTTCTTGGTGTAGCTGGTTTCGAGACAACACCAGCTTATTCAGACCATGGGCTGCTCAGCTTGATGCTAAGGGGACTAACTTGACCATGTCTGAATGCAGACTTCATTTTATAACACTTCAGCAGGTTAGGTTAGTCCAGGGCTACTCACGAGAAAACTATTCTTTAGGTTTCAAACCAAGGTGGCTGTGTCACCTACATGAAAATATTGAGCTACAGGTTAGTCAAAATTGAAATTATTAATACTCATTTAAATCAATAACACTTCAGCTACACACAAACCTGAGATAAGTTGGATAGGTCCCAGTAAGAGGCTCAATATTGGGGAGAGTTAATTCCACATGTTCAAGTCAGGATAAGCACCTTGATTTATACGCCTGGCTTATCTTCAGACAACAAGCGACTTTAATCATTTGAAACGAACGGATGTTTGAGGAAGGAAAAGCCATGAATATTGGCTTTAAAAGGTGCATAAATCTCTGCAGGCAACATTAAGAAATTCCTCACAGGACTAAGAGAGGGTGGAGGCGATAAACAGACGCCTTCTACTAAAGTCTGTACCAGAATGACATTGGCGGATCCAGGGGGGTGGCCCGACGGGCCTTGGCCCCCCCCCCCCCCCATAAAAAAAAATATTTAAAAAAAATAAATTTCTTTTGATAAAAACAAAATTAAAAATTAAAATCCCCCAAAAAAAAATTGAAAAAAAAGGGGAAGAAGAGAGGAGAAAAGAGGGGGAAAAGAGAGAAGGGAACAATACCATATAGCCACAGACCATAAATGTTTTCTGGGGGGGGGGACATGCCCCGGAACCGCCCTAGTATGGCTACTGCATTTCTTTTTTTGCGCTGCGCTACGCTTGCGCTGTGCACAGTAACTCCATGGTTGGCCAGATTTGGGCCCCCCCCTCTGGAAAATCCTGGATCCGCCACTGGAATGTTTGCACAGACATAGTTTGGGAATCGGCATTCCTGAAAGTAATGCATCAAACTACTTCATACCTACTGTAGTGGTTGGGAATCTCAGAAAAGAGAACAAGAACGTCAGTTTCCAAGTGCGAAGTAGAACAAAGTTTATTCAATGTATCCTTGTACAATGAGTCTGAGTCTCAACCCGAAGGAGGAGACAGCGCAATGCTGCCGGTTTCAATCGTTTCAACTGGGCCTGCACTGACTGGCGACTTTGCAAGGAGGGGAGGCTTATATACCCCCTTTGGTCGTGAAACCTACATGGTCACATGGTGAGCTAGCTCCCGCCTGAAACGTGGTGCGTAGTCCCCGAGAGAGGACAGTCGCCCCCTCCAGGATACCGCACACACTAACGCCAGGCGGGAACAACCCGAACTAACCCTCCTCGGTCGCCTGGATGGAAATGGTAATAGTAGTAAACCCCTACACTACCTTATTTGAGGTCTAGTCTCACCAATTTTTAATTACAACAAAGTCTTTAGATTGGCAGCCTTTTCCTTATATCACTGTTGTGGGCTTTGAGGGGGGAAGGTCAGTCCTGGAAATTAATTTCCCGAGGTCTGTGTCAACTTGGGATTTACCATTAACACTACTTGACAAAAGAGGCTGCCTATGGTAAAGCCTGGCTGCACTACAGGGCCTGGTACAATGGTGGTTCTTGCTGCATATGGTACACCAACTTACAGATGCAATATGAAGCTATTTAGAACCTGTTTCCTTAAGAGCACAGGATAAAGCTTTTACATCGAGTTGTGACTGGCAGTGAAGTCATTCTCCTTAAGCAATTAAGACAGTTGACCTAGAAGCTCCTCAAAATGAATTGATAAAACTGACAAATGACCATCATAGCTGCTAGATATAAAGTTGGTCACTACGAACATGATGCAGAATATCTGTAGTATTAAGTCCTTAAAGGACAGCAAGGTGCTTCATTGTGATACATCCTTTGTTGTCATTGGGTGACCATGTGTGCATGGTTTGCAACAAGGGACAAACTTGCCAAGTCACTAGAAGCCACCCATTTTCCTTGTGATCTTAAAAACCCATTTTCCCTGTAATCTTAATGATTCCCCACTCTTCTCTAGATGGTGCCACTGTAAGGCTGCAAGTATGAATTTCCTTTCCCTTAGTTCTAACCACCCCATCCTTTAGTGGTAAATAGATTCGGTTATAGTTCTGTTACAGTTTTAAAAAAGAAAAAGGAAAGAATGATGTTGTAAATGACATATAAGAAGTCTCAAGGGGCTAATATGCGATTTTGAGCCACTTGTGGGTTCGAGGGGCCCATGGCTTGGCGTAGAATGTGTCATATGCCAATCGCGTGGCGTTTTACGTTATTACACAATACTGGTCCACACACCTGGCCCCTGACCTCTGGTGGTCACCTTCACACATTGTGTCATTCTACCCTACTTCTACCCCTCACCTGTGTAACTGACCTGTACACCTTCACCTAACATCTGGCTAATTAGACTCCCTCTAAAGCACTGACGAGTGTCTGGTATTTTGACGTAAAAATAACATTTTATTGTTAGTGTGGTGGTGTATGGACTCCTCACCAGACTTAGTCATAGGTTGGGGATATATCAATACTATAACATATATCAAAATATCAGAGTGATAACTTAGGAAACGAAAAGCCAACAAGTTTTTTCTGATTTCTGATTTCCTTCCAGAAATTACCATTTATTATACATTTTTATAGTGTGTGCTAAATTTAGGCTAGGGCTGGGCACTTCAAATCAGGGCTGACCCATCAGGGTTACCATTGGTAGCCATGGACAAAAAGGGTGGACAAATCAGTTTGTCCAGGTAAAAACACACATATATATGGGCCCCATTAAGCAATGTTGACTGGCTAGCCAGAGCTGCTTTTAAGTATCCTAAAGTTGGCATGATGCATGAATGCTGTCAGGAGTCTGAGCACAGCTGCATGAATGCATCATGAGAACAAGGGGTGCATCATGCTGCCTTTAACTCTTTAATGCAGCCCTGGTGAGTAACTCCCCGGTGCTGCATTGGTTCATCATGCCAACCCTTTGGTTCATAGGCATGATGTTTGAATGCAGCACTGGCGAGTTGCCCACCAGGGCTGCATGCATTATGACGACCAAGGGCAAGATGTGGTGAAACCCCAGCGCCTCTATATATACTGCAGCCATCCACAGAATGGGTATTTCTACATTGAGAATGACAGAGTTCTGTTCTAATGGACTCGCACCAGACTTAGTCATAGGTTGGGGATATATTCATAATGTAACATATCAAAATATCAGAGTGGGTTATCACTATAATCTCTATGATAACTTAGGAAATGAATAGCCAACATATGATCCAAATGGAAAATTCTAAACTATGGTCATGAACCATTGACTATCTCATCAATAGACCATGCTGACACTTGCCTGGTTTGCTCAGTCAGTTAGGTGCATTCCTCTAAATCTGAGGGTTGAGGGTTCGAGGCTCTCTTGGGGAAATTTACTAAAACGTTTTCAAAAATTAGCCCTGAACCAAACCAGGAGGAGTATGTGAATTTCTGAAGATTCTGAGAACGTCCACCAGGTGGGGTTATGAGTTGCTAAAGGTTCTGAACATCTCCACAGGGTCTCGCCACCAGTTTGTCCAAATTATCCTCAAAAGTCATGGCTGGCTTATTGCGGATGTAATTAGCAGTGCTCATTGTACTGTTAGACAGTCTGGGTGCAGCTACATTGTCAACTTTGTGAGGAAAATAGTTCAGAATTAGGTTCTGTCATCTGGTTATCAGAAACTGCTTGGTGCTAACATAATGAGGTTTAATGCTGCCCGGACACCACTACTGGTGTTGTGCTGTGTGCACACTCCCCCTATCTGGAGTATTAGTGCAGCAGGAAGAAAAACAGTTAATATAGAGGGTGGTGAACTTATTGAACAAAATATCATTACCCAGTGGGCACGACATCACTTGTTGAGTGACTAATAAGTGCTGCACTGCAGTGGGTACTAACCAGCTCCAACACTGCTAAAATGACATGCTTGTGTGACACTAATGTGCAGCACTTATTTGCCTTCAACACTTATTAAGCAATTTATCTGCAGCAATTATTAAGTGCTGAAGGCTAAATAAATAATAAGTGCTGCAAATTAGTGTTACAGGAACATGTCATTTTTGCACTGTTGGAGATGCTTAGTACCCACTACAGCGCAACATTTATTGGTCACTTCTTGTGTACTCTGAGAGTAACAATGGACCTTACTAAAACATGAAGAGAAGGCACAATGTATCACTAGACAATATGTTCAATATTAATACTTCTAGAGGTAAAGAAGGGTCGTTTGTGGACAATTTTGTAGGTTTAGCGCCTTATAGTGAAAAAGATTGTCGAAATGTAGCGTCTCCACCTCCCAGAGTACCTTGTTCAAAATGGCCATGCGGTGGTGGAAGAGATCAACAAGATGCTTTGCTGGGTTTTGGTTTCATAGATTATGGCAAGATGGCTACCGATGGGGCTAAAACGTAACCAGTCTGAGCTAGGCTTCATGAAGACAATGTATCACTAGACTGTCAGTATAGTGACAGAGCACCATGCCTCCTATTCAGGTAACACCAGGAGTTAATGTGCACATTGCCCCCTGATTGGTCTCCTGTCCCAGCTTCGTTTCATTGATGGCTATTTTTAACTACTACCAGCCCCTTCGGGGACCGGGATTGTGGGGGTGAGTATAGTCTATTTTTGGAAATTTTCCGTGCCATTTTTACTCTCTCCTCCCTCTCCACCAACACCCCAACAATGGTAGGGTTCGCTGGTCCCAACTAATGCCGTTTTATATATATGGGAATCAGACAGCTGAACCTTATTGGCATTCCTCATAATCAAGGTGGACGTAATTCTTCCTTCATTAATACTTTATCTTATTTTTTGAAATACAAGATTCCCTATGCTTGAATACAATGTGGTCGATAAAGTTGTCTTTCCTTCAGTAAATGGCTTAAAATTTAAAAAAAAGGTCAACTACATTGATACCCTCTCTGACGTATTTCACTCGTGGGGCTGGGGCATATCCCACTCAGCCTGTAGCTTCATGGGTTATGGCATCAGCCCCCACTCGTGAAATATGACAGAGACGGCATCAATGGGCATTGGCATTTGTCTATATGTAGCATGTTATTACCACTGCAGTGGAGGTTCCAGCCAATGATATATTTCACACAGCATCTTGTAAATGTCCTGGTCCAGTTGCTTGCCTTATTCTGATGAAATTGACTTTTTTTTTGTTGCTCTCCTGTCACCTGTCGATTTTAAGAAGTAGGTCTTGTCTGTTGGCACTAGGCTCATGTTGATTTGTCGATTTTACCAATGTGGGGTCCTAAGTCTCTCAGGACCTGTTTACAGCTCATAATTTCTATGAAAATACATTAAATAGAGTTGTCTCAATATTCCACAACACACTCTTCCTGGCTGATTGGTCTTATGGGATGTTTAATCCTGCTTTTGCTTGTTAATTCTCCCAGAAGGACTAATTTACCAAACAGTTGGAATTCAGAACTTCTCATGAACCTCTTAAAACATGTTTTCCACGGCTTCAGCCTCTTCTTAATGGCAGTAGTGTATCCTCCTGGTGCCTCAGGAGTGTATCAACCCTGTATTGCTAGCATGATGCATGAATGAAGCACTGGCAAGATTTATGCATGAATGCATCACGAGACAATTAAAGTGCTAGGCTGCCATCAAAGGGTTAAGGACACAACAACCTTCAAAATCTACTGAAACCTTAAACAAATACAGAGGTTATTCATTCTTTCAAAGAACACCATTCCTAACTGCTAAAAACTGAACGGTCCCTCACTGATTGCACCTGTGGGATGTATAATTATGCCAGCAGGACTAACAAGTGTTCAGAAGTAGAAGCCTCTACAAGAACAGGGTTAGCCTCAGGCTTTCAGGATGCCATGATGCCTCAAGGAGTGGAGGATTCCAGTAGTAAGTGGCCTGTGTAGTATTGATAAAGTGTGGTGACCATTCTGAAGTGTCCTTAACCTTTCACGGACTGATGTCGCTAAAACTGATGACATTTGTCATCATAATGCACCAAGTAACTCACCGGTGCTGTATTGGTACATCATGCTGACCCTTTAGGAATGTCTCAACCCCATAGAGTCAGCATGATGCTCGAATGCATCCCTGGCGAGTAACTCGCTAGGGCTGCATTCAAGCATCATGCTGACCAAGGGTATGATGCATTGATGCATCAGGCATGATGCATTGATGCATCATGCCATCCTTAAAGGGTTAAAGTCTGTATGATGGATGGATACAGGACAATAATGAGTTACTGAGCTGACCTACATTCATGCCTCTGATAGGAAATATAGAACAATACTAGTTCCCCAATACTATTCAACTATATATTGAGGTAACTAGGGAATTATAGCATAGAATGGCTGTTGCTAGGCAACCACTCACCCTAGCAACAAGGCATTAATGCCATCAGAAACCTTGAAGTTGATTTAGTGGGGGTGGGTCAACTTTTTATGGTCATATGGAAAGCCAAAATGTGATTTTTTCAGCCATATTGGTAGATTACGCTGGTTGCTAGGTACATATCTGCTGTTGCTAGGTAACCATGGACCGTGTCAACAAGGATATATCACCATTGTTTCTTGGGGGTCAGTTTTGATGAATTAGATATGGATAGATTAGCTATCTCATTGATATTTCCTCTCGTTTCTAAGGAATTCTCACATAGAATGTTTGTTGCTAGGCAACCGCTTACCCTAGCAACCGCATGATGAGACCAGATTAAAGCTCAACTTTGATTTAGGGGGGGTAGGTAAAACTCAAATAGCCCTATGGACAGCCAATGTGCACTTTTTTCAGCCGTATCCACTATTTTGAGGTGGTTGCCATGGAAACGGCCATTACGGGCAAACGAGGCCGTACCCCGTCAGGAACTTTTTTTTGGGAACTGAGGAAGTCATGTACTATAAGAAAATTACATAATATTGTGGTCTAAAAACATGTCCAGTTCAACTTCACATTTTGGGGCAGCGCATTGTGGTCTATAAATGAAGCCCTTATGAATTGTTCAGAACAGACCCTTAGTGCACACCTCTCAGCATCCAAGTGTGCATGTGTAGTGGGAGGTGAATCAATTTTTACACTGCAAACCAGGGACTCAGTGGGGCTTTGTGTGAGCAATGTGAACAGAGTATTGGAGCCTTCCCTCTCCAGTAGTTAATGTGTGACACACCATGCTCATTGCCTGTGCCAGGTCTCCACAGCCGGGGGTTCGTTTAACTGATTGCGGGATTTAAATACATCACCACTAGACAGTTGGACCTCATTTACTTTTTTAGGGGAAAATATGGGTCTTCAGTTTCACAAAATGACATTGATTGACAAAGTAAATAAGATGAGGGTAAAATGAGTGAAGTGATTTTTTATCATGGAGTGTGGATAGTCCTTTTTTATACTTAGCTGGACACTGTTAATTTTCTTGAATTTGAATATGATATACATAAAAGTACGCTTATTTATAAATGACAATGGTGTGTTTAGTCGCATCTTTACAATTAGGATGTTTACATTTAGTTATTGAATAACAACTCATATTCGACACTAGCCGCACAGGTCAGAATCATGAGCTTTGTGTATTTCCCAACAGAACTACTACTTCAGAGACACTCTGCCTTGACTTTGTTCTTGAATAGAGAAGTAAACCTGGGTTAATCTCCATGAAAGCTGCATCGTCCTCTAATGTAGCATGGCCTTGGTCAGCATAATGCATGAATGCAGTGTCGACAAACAACTCACTAGTGGTGCATCATCGGACCCAGTCTACAGGTCCTGAAGCTCAGGCTGTAACTGAGTCCTGCTGCCATGGTATTGTGTATGTATAGTGTATGTAAAGGTCTGACACTCCTAGTCCCCGGTCATCTATACACTTGAGGCTGCAGCACTGTACATGGGATTGTAGGTAGACTGTGGCACCATCTAGTAGAAAGGTAGGAACTACAAATCTCTGTACTTCAGATGGTGCCACTGTCTACTCACAATCCCATGTACAGTGCTGCCGCCTCAAGTGTATAGATGACCGGGGACTAGGAGTGTCACACCTTTACATACACTATACATACACAATACCATGGCAGCAGGACTCAGTTACAGCCTATGTCCTGAAGGGTTGGTATGATGCAGGAATGCCCCATGTGGCCCTTGGAGTTGACCCCCGTGCAGACTGCTGTACACAGTACGGTGGGAGGATGTGCAGTGTACGGGCTCATCCAAAGTCTAGATAACACTGTCTCATTCTAATGAACATTAAAGGGGCATTCTCACCACTCGCACTTACCACATAGCAGACTAGAACAGTACTAGAATTGTGAGTGGGAAATGCTCGGTGAGAATGCCACTTTAATATCACTCAATTTGATTCAGTACAGTAAAATGAATTACACTTAAATGTAACCTTTGTGTTATGATGAAACAACAGGCTCAACAAGAGTAGCTAGTGCCACAAGTTATAATCATGATGAACACTTTGATTTATGTAGAGGGCTTATCTACAGACAAGGCACTTTAATCACTGAGAATAAACGGATGCTCGGGAAGAAAAAGCCATGAATATGGGCTTTAAATGTTCCATTAGCTGTGATGGGAATGTGAGCAGACTTTCCTATTAACAATAGGAAAGTTGTATGTTATACATACATTTGACATAGTCTGACACTGATATTTATGTTATACACAGTGATCAGATCTGTGAATACTTGCCATATTCACTTTGGACATTTTACAGTGTAATTGAAGGTTTTGAGAAGACAGTAAGTTTTAACAGCTGTATTATCTCATTATATGGTTAGCCATGCCAGTCTTCTACATTGTCAACAGGGGCACTGCAAAAAAAAAATAGTTTGGAATTTGGCTCTGTCATCTGATCATCAGAAATTGTAATACTGTTATAACTGCTTGGTGCTAACATGATGAGGTTGGTTACAGAAAATGAGACTGCTCCAGTTTCATGCCCTATTCTGATGATACTGACTTTTTTGTTGCTAAAAGCCCTGCAGCATGCCACAGCAACATCAGTTGACTTGACCTTCTCATGACCTCTACATTTTAGCCTTGCTCTAACTGCATTGATGTACATGCAGTATGTTATTCCACTGAAGTCACTTCGGGCCCTGTTTCTGAAAACAGGATTTTAACACACAACTTGCTTTGGATCCTGTCCCCCTTCAGCCCAAGGGCCTTACTCCCTCCACACACAGTTAGTCTGTGACCTTTAAACCGTCCCTACTGACACTTACTGATGCTGAAGGGTCTCAGTGTGCTCTACGGCTCCGTCTCTTTCATTCTCACTATGTGCTTTCGTGATGTGGGTCCTGATGTCTGTAGGTCACAGACGTCATGTCTCTGAGGTGCAGGCCACAGATGTCATGTCTCTTAGCACCTGTTTACCGCCCATACTTTCGATGAAAATACATGAAATAACGGTTGTTCAATATTCCAAAACACACCTTTTCTCACTGATTGGTCATATTGGATGCTCAATCTTGCTTTCGCAGCATCCCAGCAGGACTAATTAAAGAAATAATTTAACGCTTCTCACAAATCTCTTGAGATCTTTCCCATGCTGAAGTACAACCTTGGCTTCAGACTCTTCCTACATTGTCAGTGATAGACTTGCTGCCCATACATTAGTGTATCCTTCTGATTCTTTAACAGTGTAACATCCGTGACCGACTGATACATGAACCAAACACAGGGATTTATTCTCTATTAAAAAAAAACAACCATTCCTCACTGATGCTTTGTCTTATCATCCAAGACAGACTAACAAGTGTGCACCAAGTAGTTTGACTATAAGAACAGGGATAGCCCTACAATTCAATTAAGACATGGTGTTCAAGGAGTTAAGAAGTCAAGGTCTCAAAGCTCAAGCAAGTAACTTGCAGGTGTTGCATTCATAAACGATGCTGACCAATCTCAGAGTGGAAAACCCCTTACAAGTCTGCAGAATGAATGGATGCACTTCACTAGTGAGTTACTCAGTGGACCTACATTCATGCCTCTGATATCACCTATAGAAAAATGCTATTTCCTCTGATATTTCTGAACATCAATACATATTGAGCTTTAGTTGACTTCTATTCCCCCTTAAATTTCAATCTGGTTAAAGGGGTGCTCAGGTCAGCTACACAATCTCCATTTGTCTCATGAGCAGCATTTGTATCACATCTCAACATAGGGTCATATATTCTACATATAGTACCATTTGAAACATGGAATAATTATCCGTAAATGTTGTCACATAAAATATTTCATACAAAGGATGCCTACAATCTTCTGTTCCCCCTCAAATTTCAATTTGGTAAAAGGGGAGGAACAAGATAGCTACAGAATCCCTGTTTGTCACCTTCTCATGATTAGTATTTTTATCACGTCTCAACATATGGCTAAATATTTTACATGCATTACTATTTGAAACCATGAAATAATTGTCTTTCAATTTTGTCATTTCATTCAAAAGATGCCTACAATCAGTGGTCACATTGAAGCTTGCAGCCCATAGTTGAAAGACTAAAAATGTTTTGGACTTTGAAACACAGGTCTGGAGTGTCTCCTTACTATGTGAAAGGGGCATTCCTACCTCCCCCCATGGCACAACTGTGGCCCACTGGGAGACAAATACCACATGAATTAAAATATGGAGGAATTAAAGTTTCCAAAAGGATGTCCATTGGTTTAAAATGCCTGACCGTCTGATCATCAAACGCTGTAATGATGTCATTATTGCTCGGTGTAGACACAATGAGGTTTGACTTGACCCAAATCTGTTAAAATGTGCTCAGTGCTGACATAATAAGGTTTAACAGTTCACACAACGCTGCACGGGTTCTGTTCATGTCCATATGCTGTGCTCACACACTGCCTTCAGTATAAACTAATCCCCCTTTCCCCAATATAAAGCCCAGGGTGTCATTCCTCACTCCATACTGACTGTTGGTGGAGGGGCAGTATGTTGAGGGAAAAATGTTGCCTCTAGGTTTATGTTGATATGTGGACATGATACATCCACAGAGCACTGTTTCAAGACTCACTTGCTTGTACTGCATTGCCTATGCCAATAATTTGAATTGGTGTGATGCATAAATGAAGCCGAAATGAATAACTCAGAGTGTGCATGCATAGTGGAAGGTGAACCGTTATCCTTGTAAAAGCAATGGGTGTTCTAATAAATGCTGCAATAAGCATTGGGTTTGAATGATATTTAAAATGTATTAATTCACTATATATTAAGTTTTAAATAAGCCCTCAGAGTGAAATGCTATTACAATTGTTACACTGCAAACACGGGACTCAGTGGAGCTTTGAGTGAGTAATGTGAACGGAGTATCCCAGGTTTCCCTCACCCGTAGTTAATGTGTGACACACAACATGCTCACTGCCTGTGTCTGGTCTCCACAGCTGGAGGTTCGTTTAGCTGATTGCTGGATTTAAATAAATTACTGCTCGACAATTGGACCTCATTCATTTTTTAGGGGAATATTGGTCTCCATTTTCACAAAATGACATTGATTGTCAAAATAAATAAGTAGAGGGTAAAATGAGTGGAGTTATTCCTATCATGTAATGTGAATAGTAATTATCATATATGCATAGCTGTGCTCAATTCAAACAGTAATTCCCTAGGATTTGGGTAAAATATACCTAAGAATACGCTTATAAATGAAAGCTCTCCCTTGTTTTCCTTCATAATACAAGACATATAAAGTCACAGAATAAAAAATAGGTAAAGTTCCCCCACCCTCCTTACCTTCCGCTATACCCCCCCCCCTCATTAACAACGTTTTCTTCTTTTGAGACGTACTAGACTCTACTAACCCCTAGTTTTTAAGTCTCTAGCAGTCTGCGTTTTTCACGATGCAGCTCTATAAATGAGTAGTTAACTCATAGATGCTTTTCTTTGTGATATTTGTCATTGTACAGTATCATGTTCCTAAGAGTACTGATGTATTTTATAATCAAACCACGAGTATGATTTAAACTGTTTGAAATATGGACTTTTTCAAGAACTCATCCAAGAATGTTATTTGGCTTGCCCACATCACTTATCACTACTAGGATGCCACATGTAAAGGTCACTGACCTCAATATTAGCCTTTAAATAAGCTAAGATGTGACCCGTCTTTCATTAAGCCATAAGATATAAGTGTAATTGTATTAAAACATGCTAATTCAGTCAATAAAGACAAATTCAAACTCATATTGCAGTCAGTAGGCCCTGTGCTGCCCCCTGGTGTAACACAGAGGCAGTGTGGTGCCTCTAGCTGCTCCTTCACCATGGACATGTTTACATTGGGTTAGCAAATAACAACCAATATCCTTTACCTGGCTCACACGTTTTTTGTCAAACCCTTTTAAGGATGCATAGTGCTTCAATGCAATATGGCCTTGGCCAGCATGATGCAGAATGCATGAATGCAGCCTCAACAAGTAACTCACCAGTGCTGCATCCAGGCCAAGTGCCGCACCTACCGGTCCTGAAGGTGCAGCGTTGGCAGTTGTCTGCACCACAGGGGTTTATCCCAAATGGGGCCAAATAAAAAAAAAAGTTTGTTTCAGGTTACACGACCGCCCCTACAAAAAGAGGGCCGACCCTACGTTTTTTGTGCAACTTTGAAAAAAAAATCATATTTTTGTATTTTTTGGGTCAATTTTAGGCTTTACACGGAGGATGGCTGGTACTTTCATATTAAAAAAAATGAAATGAAATAAAATGAATATCCGACCTATGGACCCTAGTCTTTCTTCCCATGTTACCTGAAACATACCTTTTATTTTTTTGGCCTGACCTAAGATTATAGCCATGTCTAATTCTAACCAACATTGATATTGCTAAGTTAAATTCATTACAGTTGAATGAGTTACATTCAAATGTAATCTTTGTGTAAGGGATGAAACCACAGGCCACATGTCAGAAGCTAATGCCACTGTCATGATGAACACTTGGATTTATGTAGATGGCTTATCTCGGAGGACACGGGACTTTAATCAATTGAAATGAACGGATGTTTGGGGAAGAAAAGCAGTGAATATTGGCTTTAAACGGTCCATCAATCTCAGCAGGCAACGTTTAGTGGAGAAGTCCTTCATTCATAAGACTGTTAAAAGATTGAGGAGATAAACAGCCATCTACTAAAGTGTGTGCAATGGATGATAAAATGGGGCAGCATACTTTTGAAATGGATATAATTTGGAAATCTATGTTCCAGCAACTTTATAACTGTGTTATTTGTAGTTGTTTTAGCAGTACCATCAAGTTGACTATAGGGATTACATGGAAATCATAAATTCCTGCGCAATACCAAGCATTGAAAAATAAGTCTCTTCAAGCAAGACATGGTGCTTCAAGGAACCAAGGTCTCAAGGCTCCAGGGAGTAACTCGCAGGTGTTGTATTGATAAACAATGCTGGCCAATCCAGAGCGGAAAATCCCTGCAAGTCTGCACTATGGATGGATGCATTACATTAATCAGCAAGCATTGAAAAATAAGACCAACTTGTTAAAATTATTGTGTAAATCCTTTAGTTGCTAAAAGCCCTACAACGTAGCACAACAGAATCAGGGGCACTCACTAATGACCTTGACTTATCCTCATGATGACCTCTACACTTTAAAGCCTAGCTCTAACTGCATTACTATAAGTGCTGTATATGAAGTCGGTGCTTCCCTGTTTCTTAAAACAGGATTTTGAAATGTACAATTCTAACTTGTACGGCCCAAGGCCCTACTCCCTACACACACAGTCATTCTGTGACCTTTACACGTCCTCTACTGAGACTTACTGATTCCCATGGGTCTCAGTATGCTTTACAGATCCCTTCTCCTTCATGGTCACTATAGAATTACAAGTCTCTGATGTGGGCTGTGGGCTGTGTAAACCACATACACATATTGCTCCTGGCCTGTGTACCGCCAATGACTTCTCTGAAAAAACATGAAATAAAACTTTCTCAATATTCCAAAACACACCCGTTTCTCACTGATTGGTCATGTGGGATGCTCAATCCTGCTTTTGCTTGTCAATTATCCCAGCAGGACTAATTCACATAATAATTTAACGCTTTTCTTGAACCTCGTTAGAGATCTCTCCCATGCTGAAGTACAACCTTGGCTTTAGTCTCTCCTTACATTGTCAGTAACAACTGGCTGCCCATGCATTAGTGTATCCTTCTGGGTCTCCTTACATTGTCAGTAACAACTGGCTGCCCATGCATTAGTGTGTCCTTCTGGTCTCCTTACATTGTCAGTAACAACTGGCTGCTCATGCATTAGTGTGTCCTTCTGGACCTCCTTACATTGTCTGTAACAACTGGCTGCCCATGTATTAGTGTATCCTTCTGGCCCTCCTTACATTGTCAGTAACAACTTGCTGCCCATGCATTAGTGTATCCTTCTGGTCTCCTTACATTGTCAGTAACAACTGGCTGCCCATACATTAGTGTATCCTTCTGGCCCTCCTTACATTGTCAGTAACAACTGGCTGCCCATGTATTAGTGTTTCCTTCTGGACCTCCTTACATTGTCAGTGAAGGACTTGCTGCCCATGCATTAGTGTATCCTTCTGGACCTCCTTACATTGTCAGTAACAACTGGCTGCCCATGCATTAGTGTATCCTTCTGGCCCTCCTTACATTGTCAGTAACAACTGGCTGCCCATGCATTAGTGTTTCCTTCTGGCCCTCCTTACATTATCAGTGAAAAACTCGCTGCCCATGCTCTTCAGCAGTGTAACATTTATGAAACATGAAGGAAACACAGGCATGTATTCATTTTCGAAAACCGACCATTCCTCACTGATTGCACCTGTGGGATGTTGATCCTGCTTTGTCTAATTATCCCAGCATGACTAACAAGTGTTTACCAAGTAGTTTGACTATAAGAACAGGGATGGCCTTACTCTTAAAGTAAGACAAGGAGTCAAGGTCTCAAGGCTTCAAGGAGTCAAGGTCTCAAGGCTCAAGTGAGTAACTCACAGGTGTTGCATTGACTCCAAGGCCAAAATAAATAAAAGGTGTATTTCAGGTTCCATAGACTGAAAATCTTTTTCTTTTTGCCTATGGTCTGAAAAGTATCCAAGAACAGGGATGGCCTTACTCTTTGAGCAAAACATGGTGCTTCAAGGAACCAAGGTCCTAAGGCTCCAGTGAGTAACTCGCAGGTGTTGCATTGATAAACAATGCTGGCCAATCCAGAGTGGAAAATCCCTACAAGTCTGCACTATGGATGGATGAATTACACTAGTCAGTTACTCACCGGACCTACATCTATATCTTTGATATAAAGTATGGAAAAATGCTATTTCCCCCGATATTTCTGAACAGTACTAGATATTGAGCTTGAGTTGACTTCTGTTTTTCCTCAAATTTCAATCTGGTAAAAGGAGAGGAAAAAGCTTAGCTACAGAATCTGTATTTGTCAGCCTCTCATGATCAGTAGTTGTATTTACATCTCAACATATGGCTGAATATTCTACATGTGTTAGTAATTAAAAACATGAAATAATTATCCTTTAATTTTGCCACATCAAATATCTCATTTGAAAAATTCCTTCAATCAGTGGTCACATTGAAAGAATTGAGACAATAAATGGCTTTGGATGTTGAAACAATACACCGGCCTGGTGTGTCTCATTACAATGTTATAGGGGACATTCTTACCTCCCCCCCATGGCACAACTCTGCCCCACTGGGAGACAAATACAACATGAATTAAAACTTAAAGATTCAAAAGGACATCCATTGGTTCAAAATGCCTGACCGTCTGATCATCAAAAGCTGTAATAATGTCATTATAGCTCGGTGTAGACAGAATGAGGTTTTTTACTTGACACTAATCTGTAATAATGTTACCGGTGCTCGGGGCTGACATGGTGAGGTTTCAGACTTCACACAAAGCTGCGTGGGGTGTGTTCCTGGCCGTACTAACACACTGACTTCAATATAGGGCTGTGTCTCATGAGTAACAATTGGACAGTCCTTGACAGGCAAGATTAAAACAGTTGAAAAGGGGCCTATTTAGAAAGAAATGGGGGGGGGAGGTAATAGATATTATAACACTATATATTACAAATTTCCCGGTATTTCTCTGTACATAGCCCCCCCCATTTCAGTTGTTTTAATCTGCCAGTCAAAGACGTCACCCAGTCAAAGATGTCACCAGGTCAAAGATGTCACCCAGTCAAAGACGTCACCCGGTCAAAGATGTCACCTGCTCAAAGATGTCACCCGCTCAAAGACGTCACCCGGTCAAAGACGTCACCCGGTCAAAGATGTCACCCGCTCAAAGACGTAACCCGGTCAAAGACGTCACCCGGTCAAAGAAGTCACCCTGTCAAAGATGTCACCCGGTCAAAGATGTCACCTGCTCAAAGACGTCACCTGGTCAAAGATGTCACCCGGTCAAAGACGTCACCCAGTCAAAGACGTCACCCGGTCAAAGACACCACCCGGTCAAAGACGTCACCCGGTCAAAGACGTCACCCGGTCAAAGATGTCACCCGGTCAAAGACGTCACCCGGTCAAAGACTATCCAATTGTTTCAAAGTCATAAGACCGAGCTATAAATCGACCCCCCTTCCCCAACATAAAGACCAGGGTACCAGTCCTTGCTTCATACTGACTGTTGGTGGAGGGGCACTATGTTGAGGGCAAAATGATGCCTCTAGGTTCATATGTTAACATGATTCACCAAAACAGGATGTTGCTACTGCATTGCCCATGCTCAGGGTTGAATGATATTGAAATTGACAAACATACCATGAATGCTATTGACATTGTCAAATATACTATTAACCAAGCTTTGAAAAAACACCAAGGGTATAATAATGCTATTGGCATTGTAAACTAAGACTTGAAATAAATAGATACAGTACAAACTAGGTGTCTGTACAATTAGAGCTGTGAGTAAACAATGTGAACGCAGCATCAGAGGTTTTCCTCACCAGTAGTTACTGTGAAAGTACTTTATTTCACCGGGTATATATATTTTCGCGATTTTCGCTTATCTGCAAAATTCAAACCCATGAAAATAGGTACTTTCACAGTAACAAGTAAAACACAATGCCGGGTCTCCACAGCCTGAGGTTCGTTTCACTGATTGCTGGTTTTAAATACATTACCGCGGGACAATTGAAGCTCGTTTACCTTTTAAGACAACATGGGTCTCCAATTCCACAAAATGATATGGATCTACAAAGGAAATAAGATGAGGGCAAAGTACTGTTATTGTATGATCCGTTATTTTTAGATTTTGAGTTATCTTGTAGTGAAATGATGAGAGTTAGTTGTTCATCACTATTTATTTGTTATATTTTGGAAATAAGATATATAAGACTAAGCAATATGACACTTACAGCCTACACTATATGAATGAAAATTTTTATTTTCTTATCCTTTTTTTTAAGGCCGAAAGGCCCCGGAGGGGCCCTGGTGGTGAGCTTGCGAAACTACCAGGTTGAGGCATTATATTGTTTTCATTTGACAGGAAGTCAGTACGGGTGCCGCCATTTTGTTTGAGGGAGTGCCGCCATGTTGTTATAAGGTGTCACAACACAAATTTATGCATATAATGATGATATTAATATTAATCAACCTTTGATCCTGAGGTTGATCATAAGCATACCTATACCCCTTAACATGGACCCAAGGAATTCAATGGTTCTATTGGTTTGTTGCTTAGACAGGTGGTTGCTTAGCAACAGCTATTCTAATTGTGTATCTGCCTAGCAACATCCATTTCCATGCTCCTGAGGTTTATTATAATTGTACCTACCCCCCCTAACATGGACCCAAGGAATTCAATGGTTCTATTGGTTTGTTGCTAAGACAGCTTGTTGCCTAGCAACAGCTATTCTAATTGTTTATCTGCCCTGCAACACCCATTTCTATGCTCCTGAGGTTGATTATAATCGTACCTACCCCCCCTAACATGGACCCAAGGAATTCAATGATTCTATTGGTTTGTTGCTGAGACAGCTGGTTGCCTAGCAACAGCTTTTCTAATTGTTTATCTGCCTAGCAACACCCATTTCACCGCTCCTGAGGTTGATTATAATCGTACCTACCCCCCCTGACATGGACCCAATGAATTAAATGGTTCTATTGGTTTGATGCTATAACAGCTGATTGCCTAGCAAGAGCTATTCTAATTGTTTATCTGCCTAGCAACACCCATTTTGATGCTCCTGAAGTTGATTATAATCGTACCTACCCCCCCTAACATGGACCCAAGGAATTCAATGGTTCTATCATTTTGTTGCTAAGACAACTGGTTGCCTAGCAACAGCTATTCTAATTGTTTATCTGCCTAGCAACACCCATTCCCATGCTCCTGAGGTTGATTATAATCGTACCTACCCCCCCTAACATGGACCCAAGGAATTCAATGGTTCTATCATTTTGTTGCTAAGACAGCTGGTTGCCTAGCAACAGCTATTCTAATTGTTTATCTGCCTAGCAACACCCATTACCATGCTCCTGAGGTTGATTATAATCGTACCTACCCCCTCTAACATGGACCTAAGGAATTCAATAATTCTATTAGTTTGTTGCTAAGACAGCTGGTCCCCTAAAAATATACCAGCCATGTAGACATTATGTTCCTTCAAATGCAAGAATTGCGGTTGTTGCCGCGTATAAAAATGCCTGAGGCATTTTTTTACGTGGCAACAACCGCAATTCTTGTTTAATGCTGCCTTTTATTTTATTATCTCTTACCTTTTATCTTTAGTATAATAACTCTATTCCAATATCTGCCTCACATTGGTTATTGTTAGAATGTTGTGCATGTTCTAACATACAGAATAAGAGAGACACCTTGTCCTAACCTTGTTGTTGCATAGCTACGCAGATCTAGGGTAATCCATCTAAGGGCCGCCAAACTCTTTAATGCGGTATGCCTTTGGTCTGCATTATGTATGAATGCAGCCATGGCTTGGCAAATAACTCACCAGAGCTGCATGCACGCATCATGCCTATGATGCAGAGTTGATACACTCCTGTAGGATCGGCATGATGCATGAATGGAGCAAGGCCAGTTACTCTCCGGGGCGGCATGAATGCAGCATGATGTAAATTGGCAGCCTGCTTTAAAGCACTATGTGGTCCTTAGAGTTAATCCCCATGTAGACTGCTGTCTAGTGGGTGGCGGTAGGATGTACACTGTCAGGGTATAAAGGACTCAACCTCCACACAGCTTACAGATAAGCCCTATACCTGTATGATGCTGTACCCCTGGGGCTGTACTGCAGGGAAATAAGCAGTGTAAAATAGGGAATAAACGGGGCTTCCATAAAGTATTTACGCACCAAGGGGTTTGGGAGGGGACTATTTTCTGAAAATTTAAGCATACAGAAAGGATGTGTTCTGCAATATGTAAGCTAACATGTGTATACCTGTCTGTACTCCATGCCACCCGGAATGAGGCTGCCAGGCTGAGCTCTTGAATCGGCTAAGTAGGATTCCCTGTAGAAGTGATCTCACGCCCGACGATTCACCCTGGCTCATAGAAGATAAACACACGAGGATGGCATGATACCTTAATGCTTAAATATAGGCCTGCCAAGACTTTATTAAAGTATCATGAAGACTGCTTGGAGTGGAAAAGCCCTGAGAACATGAGAGTAAGGGAGGTGCCACCCTGTGGTGTATGGTACCACTGGTGTAGCCCACCAGCTGTGTGGTCAGCTGCTGAGGTACATGTAGACCCTCTCACACACCACTACTTACAGCAGAAGACCTACCCACACTACTTACACCAAGACCACAACCCTGCTGCCATCAAGCGGCAACAAGATGCTGAAACAATAATTATTGACTAAATGACTGAATCCCCGCCCAGAAAGTACCATGATTTTCAGCTAGAACAATTATTGCCCCAACGATATAATTCCCACGGAGTATCATAATTTTAGCTAATTTAACAGTGTGGCTCAGAAGTGGGAGTCTGCCAGTCTAAGAGTATAGTTTGGTACTAGTTTAGTATTGTGAGTCTGTGCAGGCGCTGTTGGGGACTGGTGTTACGTGCGTCACAGGCTGTGCAGTCAGGCTTACTGCATCTTCCACCCACGCCTGGCTACCGAGGTGTGTTTTAGCTGCATGCAGCGAAATGGCCGCTGCCGAGCTAAATTGCCTCTGTTTGCCATTTAAATGTCAATTCAACAATTGCGTCAATTGTTGTCAAAACTGGGTCTTCTGATAAGAAAAAGACCATCTGGAGATGTTCTGATTGTTATGGTAATTCTCAGCACCACACACATCCTGATTAATTCAGAGGCTCCCAGTCATGTTTAACAGCTGCTGTAATAGTGGACGTGTGAGGAGAGGGTATTGGAGGGGGTCTGGAACCCCCCACCCACCTGCTACACAGAGAAAAGAGTCCAAAGGAAGTCCATTTTGCCTCCAGAATGACTGCCCCGTTAGGGGAGCCCAGGGCGAATAAGGGAGCTCCCTGACTGATCCAAGTTGGTCACTGGGGGAGTCACATAGCTCCCTGGCTCATCGAAGATAAACACACGAGGACACAGCACCACCCAACACAGAGACTCAGAGGTGCTAACATGTATCGTCGGGCGTGAGATCACTTCTACAGGGAATCCTACTTAGCCGATTCAAGAGCTCAGCCTGGCAGCCTCATTCAGGGCTGCATGGAGTACAGACAGCTATACACATGTTAGCTTACATAGAAACCAGTGTTATAACATATTTACTACAACAAGGGTACACCACCGTTGCATAATATGTTTTGGCAATTAACTGAGACAATGAACAAAGTGGCAATTAGCCGAGGCATATTGCCCAGAACCCTGGGACAAACCAATAGTCTGGCTGTCTAGGGGTATCTAGGTAAAGCCACAGGGGGCCAGTGTTGTCTGACACCACTGGCTGGCAGTCTATATATAAACACTATTGTATAATGGGTTCCTGTACACATGATGCCAAACCTCTGCTTGTCTAGCTTTATAAGCATTATAAATCTACGATCCCTACCATACATACATGTTGTTATTTCAGCCAGGGGTGTGGTTCATTTCTTAATTAGTTCCTTTCACACAGGATTGTACCAGTAACATCAAGTTGTGTAATAAATGACTGAGCTTGGATGTGATTCCAGAATAACTATCTCATAGAGAGAGGGAACAGTTCTTTTTTCTCCCTAAAGGTGGCACCACTGTTCTGGTATACTGGTTCTGTACTGTAGACCGATGCACCAAGAAAGGGTGACTTTTCAGAAAAGTTGTTGATAACGTTTTTGAACATTTCTGAAGCATGACCAACAAATCCATGAACTTAATCTCAAAATCCTGCATTTTGATATATACTATTTGAAAGATAATTGTCCTGTGAATATCCCAATATGAGATGTTTGCTAATATAGCCATAATAAACAATGTTACGTGCTTCATTGCTGCATTGGTCTATAGCACTTACCAGCAAGACTAGGGGGCCCTGCTGTGTGCTATATATAGTGTATCTACTAGCACCTACCAGCAAGACTAGGTGGCCCTGCTATGTACTATATATAGTGTATGTACTAGCACTTACCAGCAAGACTAGGGGGCCCTGCTATGTGCTATATATAGTGTATGTACTAGCACCTACCAGCAAGACTAGGTGACCCTGCTATGTACTATATATAGTGTATGTACTAGCACCTACCAGCAAGACTAGGGGGCCCTGCTATGTGCTATATATAGTGTATCTACTAGCACCTACCAGCAAGGCTAGGGGGCCCTGCTATGTGTTATATATAGTGTATCTACTAGCACCTACCAGCAAGACTAGGTGACCCTGCTATGTACTTTATATATATATATATATATATATATATATATATATATATATATATATACAATGTGTATCTACTAAAACTAACCAGCAAGCATAGGAGTTCCCGCTATGTACTATTTACAGTGTATTATAGTAATATAATATACTAGCACCTAGCAGCAAGACTAGGTGGCCCTGCTATGTGCTATTAGTACAGGAACTTTAGATGAATTCTAACCCAAACCTGGAATTAAATACCATAAAGCTGAAAATTTCAGGAATGGCCCGTCATTATATCAGGTTTGACCTCTTAAAAGTCCTGGAGTGTCCTATGTGGGCTTCCATTGAAAAACGGGCCAAATCCAATATGGCCGCCAAATAATCAGAATCTCATCTCCAATAATGACAATATCACTCCTAGAATAATTTAAACCTTACCTACCCCCCCTAAATTGGGTACAAGGATTCCACTGGTGTCATTGGTTAATTGCTAGCACAAGTGGTTGCTTAGCAATAGCAGGTTTGCATAGAAAACCGGGCTTAGAAGCAAGCATCTACTGCAAAACCCCAAGACTCCATTTAGGAAGATCTTTACATCACTCACCCCAACTAAATGAACCCCAATGAATCAATTGGTATGGCTAGGATCTCTAGTTGGTTAACAATATCACTTCTAACCATATAATTGCTTAGCAACTCAGGTTTGCATATCAAACTGGGCTTAGAAGCAAGCATCTACAGTAAAACCCCACTACAACATTCAGGAAGATCCTGACATCACCCACCCCTATACTAAATTAACTCCAATGAATCAATTGGTATTGCTAGGCCCTCTAGTTACTTAGCAATATTACTTCCAATTATATTGTTGCCTAGCAACACAGGTCTAACTTGTTCCTAATACAATATCAATATAGCGATCCCCTCAAAAGGGACAGTGAGGATACAAATCATGTCATTAATCTGTTTCTTTTCCATTCAATTCTTGCTAATATGTGTACTTGCTTAGCAACCTTGATTATATTTCTTTATTTGCCTAGCAACACCATGGGTCCCCAGATCAATTTTGATTCTGCCTTTCCTTATGATATAAGATAAACCTGGGATAGAAATGAAAGTGTAGCTAATTACTCGTTGCTAACATATTCTCTCTAAAATTGATTATTCGGGTTAAAGGAAAAGACCAGCGTGATTTCATGTGGCCTTCTATCGGTAGTATTGATTAGCAATATTCTGACTTGCACACTATCAAAATGTGCATCATGTACTTAAACCAGTAATAAAGAAGATCAGAGTGACGTCACATGAGACCAAATATGTACCCAGTCATACAAATACTATACAAGTTCAGTATATTCTACTACAATTTACAGTGTAATAGAAGGTAATATATGGTTAGGGGGCTATTCCTATATATTGTATTTTACTTACCCCATTAATTAAACTACATGGCAATTTGGGTTTATTTCTTACTTATATCTCAATAAATCTCATTACTAGATTAAATAAAATGAAAATGATTAATATTGAAAGTGGCTCCCGCTAGAGTAGATAGCACTGGGGTGGCCGGGTATAGAAGCCCTACACCTCCCATAGATGCCCACCACCACCCACAACTACCTAGAGGGTGGAGAGGCTGGGTATAGAAGCCCTACACCTCCCAAAGTCGCCCACCACCCCTCATGGCTTTCTAGGGAAGAGGTAGGCTTGGTATAGAAGCCCTACACCTCTCATAGTCGCCCACCACCTCCAACAGCTTCCTATGGGCGGGGTAGGCTGGGTATAGAAGCCCTACACCTCCCACAGTCGCTCACCACCTCCCACAAGCAAAGTGGTGGCTTGTAGCCGGCCCTGGGACAGGCAGGGGCGGGTAGGAAGGACTGTGGTGGCTTGTAGCCGGCCCTGGGACAGCAGGTATGCACATGCACACATTGTAGAGGCACTAGATGAAGCCATAAAGTAATATTTTTATAGTAATATTGGACAATAGATTTAAGAAATTGCCTGTATACAAACTATATAATACACTACAGCATATCTGATATCTGCACATGCTTACCCTAACTCAATTTATTAGATAAATAAAATGACTTTTCATGGATACTATTACCTTGGTCTGTATACCACTTAATCACTTAATTGTAATTAATCGAAGGCTAAGGCCAGTACAAACTGGTACAAACTTGGTTGCTTCCTACTGGGCCCTACCTGCCCCAGGGCCGGCTACAAGCCACCACCTTGCTTCCTACACGGGCCTACCAGCCCCAGGGCCGGCTACAAGCCACCACCTTGCTTCCTACAGGGGCCTACCAGCCCCAGGGCTGGCTACAAATGGCCCCACTGCATGCTTCTTACCCGGCCCTACTAGCCCAAGGGCCAGTACACAGTTGGTACAAGCTCCAGTATATTCTGTGACAACTTCCCCACCCAGTTAGTCAGAGTATTAACCTCCAGTATATTTAATGACAACTTCCCCACTGGCATCCCCACCGGAGTAGTAGAGGTACTAAAACCCATCACATTATATTCCATGACAACTTCCCCACCCAGGTAGTCGAGGTATCAAGTCCCATTATATTCCATGACAACTTCCCCATCCAGGTAGTCAAGGTATTAAGCTTAGGTTTATTCCATGTCAACTTGAAGACCTAAGTTGCCATGGCATATACTGAGGTTGGATGATGTTGTCATGAGAAATAAGTAATTAGTATATCTCTTAAACCTCCATTTTCGTGCAGCGTTAATACTGCTGGGTCTGGGGCCTCAATCTGCCGCATTCTGTGGAGTTTACACCATCATAGAGCCGGATGGAAAGGGTTAATAGTGCCATTGCTAACCAACATCAGTAACAGTTAACCTATTGCTAAGCAACTCCCACAATTATAAATGACATCATTGTTTTTCTTTTTCCACTTGGTGTTGTTAGAATGTTCAATATTAATTCTAAATGATGTTAAAACATCTCAATCTGCATGGAATTCAACCACAAAAAAAGTGAAATGTGAGTTGCTAGGCAATTATGTATTTGAAAGTAATGATGCTAAGCAACAAGAGGTCAAAACTAAAACAATATTAGCAATGTGTTCCTTAGAGTTGATTTAGTGGGGCTCTGTGATACCTGCAGGTTCCTCCTGAATGGCACCATGGGGGTCTCGCTGTAGATATTTGCTTTTAAGCCTGCTGTTGCTAGGCAAGCCTGCTGTTGCTAAGAAATTGCTTGTCCTAGCAACAAACCAATGACACCAGTGGATTTCTTGCACCTACTTTAGAGGAGTAGGTAAGGTTTGTATTCTTCTAAGATGAATATTATTGTCATAGGAGATGGGTTTAACCCCGGTTTGCTAGGCAAACCTGCTGTTGCTAGGCAACCACTTGTCCTAGCAACAAACCAATGACACCAGTGGATTCCTTGGACCCATTTTAGGGGGGGTAGGTAAGGTTTATATTCTTCTAGGATAAATATTGTTGTCATAGGAGATGAGATTCTGATTATCTGGCGGCCATATTGGATTTGGCAGTTTTTTTAACGGAAGCCCACACAGGATACTCCAGGACTTTTAGTACAGTGATAACAACACCAAAACCAATCATTCCTGCGATTTTCAGCTTTATGGTATTTAATTCCAGGTAAAAACCTAAAGTTCCTGTACTATATATATAGTAGCTTTCTACTGGCACCCACCAGCAGGGCGAGGGGCCCATGCTGTCTCTCTAATCACTAGACCCTGAGGACACTGTGTTTCAATGTGCCAAGCCCTTTCATCTGCACCAGTGAGTTACAACAACTAGACGTGTTGCCTTGAAGCAGTATGCCAGGATTCACTACGCAGATTGTGTCACTGTACGAGTATTGGTATTTAAGCAAAGATTAAAGTGATACTTTATGCATATTTGATTCCTGTGAGTGCTACTTAAAAAAGCTTTGATGACCTTTCCGCTACATTTACATGGCATTTTCTTAAAGTGAGTATATCCGATGGGTGGGACAAAAAATATGTTTCTCTAATAATGAGTCAGAATGTTCACATATGACATACTTAACTTTTTATCTATTCCATTCCCCCTCGTTCCCTCATATTTTGCTCAAATTTGATGTTATTGCTCAATATGTGGTCATTTTGGAATAAAATCGTGCACGATTTTATTCTCCCAATTAAAAATACACTAGAAAAGTCCACATGCACTTACTGCCATGGATACCACTTTAAAGTGCCCCAACCCAAAAATAATTCATAAAGAGTGTAATGTGGATTATGTGGATGTAAGATTTAATATCCAGCTATTATTAATGGTGCACAAGTATCTATACTCAGGGGTTCTTAATGCCAACAATGCTGGGCTAATTATGAAACAACCCAATATAGCTGGTAGAATCACTAGATCAGCATATTCGGCTGAACTGATATACCCACATGATAATAAGCTAAGTTACCGTAAAAGCCCCCTGTACAGGGCCATTGACCTATGGAATGCATTACCATCATCCTGTAGGTTGAACCCTAATAAAATTGCTTTTAAGCGGGAGGCTCTCTTGCATGTGCGCGCCTGGAGTGAGGCGAAACACCTCCGCACTCACCCCCATCCAATCTAGAAGGCAGCTCAAATTGTTATTCCTTGTGGCATACTGTGGCATAAATTAATTTACTAATTTGTTTGTGTGTACCTGATTATACTGAATTCCTATTGTCTTCATATGCAAGTTAAGCAGTCAACAAGCGTACAATTGTTATACACTCTGACACACTTAGGTCGGATATCTACGGGGGCAACCCAGGCTTGAGACCGAAACTGAACAAATTGCTGATAACCCTAGGCATTCTCCAAATGGGGAGACTCTCATGATCTGGAATATTGTGTCAAGGTAAACGAAACTAGTATATTTTGTTTCTGCATTACTATCATTATTATGCACTGTTTATTGTGAAATGTATCAACCACATGTCATAAAGCCTTGTGATCTATATATGACATGCATTACAAACATTAGAGTGACTTATATATTGCATACCTGTATGTATGCGCCCATAATTTTCATTCTGATGATTCAACTATCCTGAATAATAACTTTACATGTGTTCATCAGATTACATCATTACAACGAGGATAATACTTGTACTTTTTTGATTGTTGTATTTTGAAATATCATTCATGAATAAATACGCATTACAAAATCAAAATCAAAATGCATTTTTACAGTATTTGGAACATATATGGGTCAGACCCCACCAAAATGGACTAATTGGTGGTTATTTTGTCTTTTTCACCTTTCAGCAGCTATTATGTGGACATACCTAATCATCACTTATATATCTTGATTTCATTTAAGAGAAAACACCCTAGGCTTTCCGGTAAAAAACAACAACTTTTTGTCGGACCATTATTTATGGAGTTATGGCCCCTCAAAGTGGAAAAATACCCCCAAAACAGGGTTCCAGGCAATTTCTATTTTATTCAAAAGCCCCCCATTTCGTATAAGGCCATCACAGCCCTTCCTATTCAGCCTTTTTTACTTGGTATATGTGTTTACTCAAATAATTAAGAGTGTTTACCCGGGTGTCTAGCCCAAAATTTCCTCCACAGTCCTGCAATTCAGAAATGACCCTTGTGTATGCTCCGACACATTTATATTTGGGGTCAAAATGCGCCAAATATTAAAGGCGCTGGAATATATCAAATATAATCAAAATAAGTGGGGGCACAAGTATTAAAGTGTGGAAAAAGAATTTAGTAATTATCTCTTTTTTTAAACTTCCCAGCGCCAAAATAGTGATTTTGGACTTTTTTAAAAAGTGTCGGAGCATACATCAACGATGAAAATACTGAATATACAAGGTCTCTAGCACATTTTTGTGGGTTGTAATGGAATATTTTGGCTGTAATAGATGAATCTCCATTGGTCAGTGTCAAAATTTCATTCAATTTCACCACACGGGCGCAACAAAGCGCGCGAATGTAGCCGGTCTGTATACTCCGACACTTTTATGTATGCTCCGACACTTTTATATTTTGCCAAAAATGGAGCTCTCGCTCGCTTAATATTGCTTCCCAATGCTACATATCAATTTGAAATTGTACCTAGGGGAGCCACCTACCCCTCAAAACCTTTTCATATCGAATATATGTGTTTAGGCCTACTGTAGGGGTGGTTTTGGTGTGATTCACCTCACGAAATTGGAAAGATTTGAACTTATTTCGCCCCAACCAACCTCAAAGTCAGTCTGGCTGGTGCTATGTGTACTTATTATGATTCACACACTTCTAGTTCATCAATTTATCATGCTTTACCTACGCTGGTAAGATGTATTTGGGTGCCAGAGCCCAATATAGTGATCCTCGGATAAAAGTGTCGGAGCATACACACGATATGGTTAAACTCTCATAGTGAAGTTAATAATAACTTAATCAAACCAAATCCAGCGCAGGCTAGATTTACTTGAAAGTATGCATATTGAGGATAGTGCACAGCAAGTTTGGGGATGAACAAGGCCATTTTGAGCAAACAAGAGAAAAGTTGGTGCCCACTGGCATTTTTTTCAAGATTTTCAAGATTTCTACAAAGTTTGTCGGCCTGTAACAGAAGAGGTTTTAGAGTGGTGATTACCAAACTTGGCATGCATTATCCTATATACTGTGGCTAGTTGGAGGCGAAACTAGAAGATTCTATGGTGTTTTTAAAGCATTCTACCATCTATTTGATATTTTAGTCGTATGCTCCGACACTTTTATATCAACATATGTTTGCCGGTGAATAAAAACTGACACCCTGGGAGTTAAGCCGTCCAATTTATGTTTTCATGGAGCCAAGATACTAGTCTTTCAATAAAATAAACTTGCTTTAAGATTAATTGAGTTTGCTGAATTTTCAATCTGATATATTTCTGCCCCCAGATTAATCCATTTTCGAGATTTCTGACCCATATGTATGTAGGATTTAAAATTAAAGAGTGACTTTGAGCAATAATAAAAGTTAGCTTAAATGACAATGTTCATGCAATGTGTTACTCAGGTGGTGGCAGTGTGAAGGTAGCACAACCCACCACAATGGCACATGTACATCTGACATCTGTTCATGTCGTATATAGCACCGATTGATCGCATGTTGCTATTTCCAGCAGCACTGTACTATAAATAAGTAACACGTAGAAGTCCTTAGTGAACAGTTGAATCCTTCTCTTTGACACGGGGATGTAAGGACGTGTGAAGATGTGGTACACGATCTGTCTCCTTTAGATGGAGCTATTTACCGCAGTATATTCTAAATGAAAAGAGGTTTCTCCAGGGCAGCATTCATCCACCATTTTACAAAAGGTGGACTGAAAACTACACCGAATAGTGCAACAATGCATCATGCCTTTGGCCTCTGATACATGAATGCAACTTTGGTGAATAACTTGCCAGGGCTGCATTCAAGCATCATGCTGACCCTATAGAGTTAAACCTGCTGAGCACAGCATGACTCCAGAGGTACATTATGGTATATTCAGGGACCCTGTCATAGTCTCAGCTATTGTAGAACTATTTGATTGATTTATATTCCATTGATTTACAAATTTTGATTTTTGTGGTTGAAAGCACAGGGGGATGTCAAGTCATGTCAATGCATATATAATACACTCCTTTAATTTTTAAACTTTTACTGTAGCAACATATTAACAATCAACAGTCAGTTTGCTATACTGTAGGTTCAGTATACTATGTGCCCATTCCATGGTAATCAATGACAAGACCAGGACCATACATTACAGATACCTGACAGCAGGGTACGCCACTAGTTACATAAGCAGACTTAGGAGTGTCAATAAGCCAGGGCTCCCAATTCACTACAACCCTGGGAGGAACAGATTGCCTGATCATTTCAGGTATCTAGGGTGGGGTAGCCTTGTCTCAATAGGGCAGTGTACCGTAAAACCTCACGTAAGCCTCGAATATAAGCCGCCCCCTAAGTTAGACAAATCAGTAAGCATCTGATTATGGTGAATTTAGTCCTGTGGTGTACATGTAAAAACCCGCGTATAAGCCGCACCCCCGCTGGGCGTCGATCCTCTAAGCCGTACTGGCGACCTGACTCACATACTAGCCACGGCCTATACGCCAGGTTTTACGGTAAGCGTGATGCCAATGTACGTCTTAGAAGGGAAGTGTTGCACAGGGGGGCAGTGTATGTGCGACATCACTTCCAAGAAGTGAATACATAATGTGGCGTTGGTCTATAAGCCGCTACCAGGACTCCACCCACTGTGTAACCTGCACCATATGTACCACCCAGACCTGGGCTTGAACAAAATCTATGTCTCACTCCTGGGGTCTGAAATGCCTAATTTAGCTATAACCTGCGTCTACTACCAAAAACCTTGTATATTGAGTCACACATCTAATTGTGTAATTGTGTGCACACCTGTAGTTCCTATACAATCCGTGTACCTCATATAATGCAACATACTCTGGTTCGGATTAATGCAAATATACATGTCCAAAATAGAAAACATTTCTGCTCTATTCTGGTCCATGTTAAGGTACATTCTGAGAAATTTGAAGGTACATTTTGGTACATTTCAGGTACATTTTAAGGTACATTTTAGGGTATAAAATACATTCTGGCCTCTTATGGTATATAGAACAACTCTCCATCTTTGGTTCTTGCACCCCCGTCAGCTGCCGACAGTCACCGTGCTGCCTACAGCGGGTTCTATCAGAGAAGGTCAGGGTTCAGGGGCACCGGCCACTCTCCATGCAGATCCTACACACAGGGATCCATCTCTGTCACATGCAGCCACTCTCCATGCAGATCCTACACCCAGGGATCCATCTCTGTCACATGAAGCCACTCTACATGCAGATCCTACACACAGGGATCCATCTCTGTCACATGTAGCCACTCTCCATGCAGATCCTACACACAGGGATCCATCTCTGTCACATGCAGCCACTCTCCATGCAGATCCTACACACAGGGATCCATCTCTGCCACATGTAGCCACTCTCCATGCAGATCCTTCACACAGCGATCCATCTCTGTCACATGTAGCCACTCTCCATGCAGATCCTTCACACAGCGATCCATCTCTGTCACATATAGCCACTCTCCATGCAGATCCTACACACAGGGATCCATCTCTGCCACATGCAGCCACTCTCCATGCAGATCCTACGTTTTTTCACAAGTAATCTCTCGAAATCGATGCAGATCTCAGATTCTCCAAGTAGATGTTACATATTTGAGGGTCGATTCTGTCACACATTATAATTCTCCAAACATACAGAATAGTCAATAATGATACGTTTGTATGTTCAATATTTATTTATGAGATTTGAAGCAGTGCAGTCTTTCTGTAGGATGTAGCAGATGGGGGGTCCAATATGAAACACTTCCCTTGATGATAGTGATACACCATGGGACCAGTGCTTCTCCGATGCTCCGCTAATGTACTTGAGCCACAGAAATAGGTAGTGCATTTTTCAGGCATGCTCTGGCTGCCACAAGCGATACCTGCTAGACTCGTTCCAATCCCATGCGCTCCTACGGCTACCGCTTGCCCTCACTTAGGGACCAGTAACTGTGCGGTCCGCTCCGAGCAGCGCTCTCTAATTGGCGCTATTTAAAATGGTGCGAGATGGGGCCAGCTTGGGGTGATTGGTTACAGAACGTGGCAAAGTTACCCGCTACAACGCTGTAAGGTTACTGGTCCCAAAGCGGAGTGTCGGGATTGAAACTAGTCTAGATACCTGCCTGCTACAATACTATCTTGATGCTGTGGCTATATGAGCTACAAAGACCCTTTAGCCGTGACCTGGCTCATCTCTCCCCCCTGGCGGGTGATATCCGTGAGGAGGCAGCGGCTGATGGAGGCTCACAGAGACAGCCACACCCGCAGATTGACTCTCACACCCCGTATACCGTAAAACCTCCGTTATAAGCCGAACGTGAGTTTGAGAGAAAATACATTGGCTTATAGTGAAAGTGTTTGAAATACATATTTACTAATTGAAATCTTGCATATTAGCCAACTGGGACTTGGGGGGGTACACATTTGGCTTATAGCAAGAAGGAAAAGCTTAAAGCAATTTGGCATATAACTGAGGTTTTATGATAGACAGTCCTGAAAAAGACACTCATAATATAAGTCAAATATCTTTGGACCTCATTTTACATTTACAGTAAGTCTTTATGCTAAAAAGTAGCAAGAAACACCTGCACAGCCTTTTTGAGCCTTTCACAGTTAACAGCTTAGAGATGTGCCATAGGTTGGACTCAGTGCCTCAGGCCCCAACTACTAGGGTGCCACAACAGGCTGAGCTGGGGCTGATTGAAGCTGATGGGAACCTACAGCTGCTGCCACTCTCCTGTCACACCACACCGCTCCTCGTATCTCTGCCCCAACCTACAAGAAGCTAGTCCCACTCTCCTGTCACACACCTCCTCAATCCTTGTATCTTTGCTCAAACCTACAGGTAGCCAGCACCACTCTCCTGTCATACACCGCCCCACTTCTTGTATCTCTGCTCCAACCTACAGGCAACCGGCACCAATCTCCTGTCACCCACAGCCCCACTCCTTGTATCTCTGCTCCAACCTACAGGCAGCCAGCACCACTCTCCTGTCACCCACAGCCCCACTCCTTGTATCTCTGCTCCAACCTACAGGCAGCCAGCACCACTCTCCTGTCATACACCGCCCCACTTCTTGTATCTCTGCTCCAACCTACAGGCAGCCAGCACCACTGTCCTGTCATACACCGCCCCACTTCTTGTATCTCTGCTCCAACCTACAGGCAGCCAGCACCACTCTCCTGTCATACACCGCCCCACTTCTTGTATCTCTGCTCCAACCTACAGGCAGCCAGCACCACTCTCCTGTCATACACCGCCCCACTTCTTGTTTCTCTGCTCCAACCTACAGGCAACCGGCACCACTCTCCTGTCACCCACAGCCCCACTCCTTGTATCTCTGCTCCAACCTACAGGCAGCTGGTCCCACTCTCCTGTCACACACTGCCCCACTCCTTGTATCTCTGCCCCAACCTACAGGCAGCTGTGGTGCCACTCTCCTGTTTGCCAACCTAAATGCAGTGGCACCACTCTCCTGTCCCCCATGTCATTGTACCTCTGTCCCATTGATGCCAAAACCGTGAAGGCAGGGTCCTTCCTTCCTCCCTGAACCACTTCCTTCCTTCGCTATGGGTTCGTGCAGAGATGTGGAGGTAACAATGTGTTGTATGGAGAGTGTACGGAGGGTGTGGCAGCAGGTAGGTGTCACACAGTAGTGTGTGTGTAGTGCTGCTATGTACCGGGTTGGTGGGGGGGGAGGGGTTCTAGGGGAGGGGGAGACTGGGTTGGTGGAAGGGGGGGGGGGGTACTGGGTGGTGGGGTGTAGGTGGGGTAACAGTAAAGGTGTGCATCATCCCTCAAGGTTCATGTTCATTTGTCAGCGTGGAACAACGACACCGCACTGGGGAATAACCAGTGTTGATGCATCATATCAATATGTGCACATAATGTATGAAAGCACTATGGCTCTAACGATGGAAGCAGGTTGTATGCATCTCCCTCAAAATGATGAATCTCTCCTTTACATGATGAATTAAAGATGGGTTAGGAGAACATTTGGGTTCAACTTTTATTTTTCATTTTTTTCAATGTATTTGTGTTTATAATGGCCCTATAAATAGGTGTGTAGATTTTTAAACCATTATGATACAAATAATCCATAAAAGGTAGAGCAATCCATAGCCAGAATAGGTCAGGGTCCAGACTCTATTAGAGAAAGGGGTGTCCTCACTGGGTTCTCTCTATACTTTCTATACTCTCTCTGCATTTACAAGGATCAGAATGATTTAAAAAGCTACACATATATTCATATGGATATAATGAACAGAAATACAGTGAAAAGTAAAATTGACCACAAATTAGCTCCTTACCCGTCTTTAAAGCACTATGGCTGTAATGATGGAGGTAGGTTGTATGCGTCTCCCACGTCATGAAAACTCCCCTTTACTCAGAGTGCCCTTTGAAGCACTGCTTTAATCACCACAGCTTAAACATTGCAATCATGTATCCTGTGGATAGGCGGCATTTTGGAAATTGAGTCAGCTATTCAGGTAGTCAGCTAGTCTGTGAGCCAGCATGTGAGAAGCATTATAACCAATCTCTGAACAGTATCTGTCACTAATACCTGTCAATAATTACATGAAATACTGAAATACTGAAATACTTCAACATCAAATGAAATTTGAGAGCTATATCATCCAGCTTCATTCTGTGAAATGGCTGCTAACTATTTTCATGAAAGTCCTACCTATTGTATCCCCCCTCTCCACCGCCAGCCATAACAATGCCTCCAACAGCAATGAGCTATCACAAAGCCTCCCTTCAACTGAAAAGAACCTTTATTGGCCAATCAAATCAAGGTTGCTGGTGAGCCGAGCTCCCCAAATGGTCTGAAGGAATGCCTCTCAGCTGGGTGCCTTCATTCCAGCAACACAACAGCTCCGTTAGCTTTGTGTTGTAGTCTTTTTTGTTACCTTTAAAAGCTACTAGTAGCCCTACCAACAGCTAACAGACCTACTGTAGGCAGCCCCTGTCAGCCTCACCAACAGCTCACAGACCTACTGTAGGCAGCCTCTGTCAGCCTCACCAACAGCTCACAGACCTACTACAGGCAGCCTCTGTCAGCCTCACCAACAGCTCACAGACCTACTGTAGGCAGCCTGTGTCAGCCTCACCAACAGCTCACAGACCTACTACAGGCAGCCTCTGTCAGCCTCACCAACAGCTCACAAACCTACTGTAGGCAGCCTCTGTCAGCCTCACCAACAGCTCACAGACCTACTACAGGCAGCCTCTGTCAGCCTCACCAACAGCTCACAAACCTACTGTAGGCAGCCTCTGTCAGCCTCACCAACAGCTCACAAACCTACTGTAGGCAGCCTCTGTCAGCCTCACCAATAGCTCACAGACCTACTGCAGGCAGCCTCTGTCAGCCTCACCAACAGCTCACAAACCTACTGTAGGCAGCCTATGTCAGCCTCACCAACAGCTCACAGACCTACTACAGGCAGCCTCTGTCAGCCTCACCAACAGCTCACAAACCTACTGTAGGCAGCCTCTGTCAGCCTCACCAACAGCTCACAAACCTACTGTAGGCAGCTCACAGACCTACTATAGGCATCGTTTTTCACCACAGATAGGCAGTCAGGTGGTTAAGGTGCAGCAGCAGACCCCTCAGGGGGTAATAAGGCAGCCGGCTGATCGCTTCTTGTCACCGCTGCCGACTGGTAGGCAGCTCTCTTCAGCCTCACCATCACCGCTCTCATGATATACAGCTGCAATTGTGATATAGCAAAGGGTATCTAAAGAGGGTACAGGGACTTGGAATTGGTCTCAAGCACTGCAATATGAATATATATGTCCTTGCTATGTAAAGGCCAAAAAATGTTTGTGTCAGCTATCATATGAGGAAAATGTAAGATTGGTAGGTCAATATTCTATCTTTTCTTTTAGCATGAATGCACTACCAAGCCTCTCTTCAAACCCTGAAATTGATTTTTTTTAAACACCCAAGAATACTAAAATGTCTTCAAAATCGCATAAAAAAACGTAGGGCCGGCCTAAGCATGGGGGGCAGTGTAGTGATATTTGGCCCTTAGTTGACCCAGCCAGCAGCTCGGAAACTGCTTGTACTGGTGTCAAGGCTGGGTAAGGTGTCTCAAGGTGCCCTCAGGTGGGTAAGGAGTCACAGTGTGGGTGGTATGCTGCCCCCTGGTGGCAGCACTAGGGACTACACCTTGTCAGCAGTGTCATAGTGGGTGTAGACTGACTGCACACGTCACGTATTAGCCGTCTTTATACCTCATCAACAGCTACAAGACTCAATGTATGCTGCTAGGGGCTGAGTGAATGGTAGGATGGCAGGGTGGGTACAGTCAACATTCACAACCAGGTATCTTGGTGGGTGGTAGGTGGTGAGGTGGGCGTCTAAGGTGCAGGGGGGGGGTAGGGTTCTAGGTACCATGAATGTAGCAGGGAGGGTGCTAAGGTGGGTGAATGTTACCCTAAGGTAGTTTGGTGACCGGGAGGGAGGGGAGGGAGGGAGTGACAGATAGGGTGATAGATGGAGTTAGGTTGACAAGGTGGGTTTATAAATGTGTAGGAGGTAGATTCAGGTAATCACCAACTGAGAGACTTACCATAGGTGGGTGGTGCCTGGGAGGAGGGTGGGGTGGTTAGCATTGTAAGGTGTGTTAAGATAGGTTCCCCCAGGTAGGTGGTAGCAGGGACGGTGGGGACTGGCCGGGTGGGTAATGGATGGCTGGTAAGGTTTATGTGCAGGAGGTAGACACCAGATAAGCACCAGCTCAGAGACTTACCATAGGTGGGTGGTGGGTGGTGACTGGGAGGAGGGTGCTGAGGTGCCTTTATGTCCCCCGTTGTTAGCAGGGAGGGTAGGGACTGGCTGGGAGGGTGTTCAGAGACTTACTATAGGAGGGTGATGGCAAGAAGGAGAGTGTAAGAAAGGTGGTAAGGTAGGTTCATTTCCCCCCCAGGTAGTTTGGTACCAGGGGGGTAGGGACTGGCGGGTGCTCAACCTTGTGGGCACAGAACATTGAATCAACATTGATAATAGGTTGTCAATGTTGATTCAATGTTGAACCAACGTTGAATCAACGTTTAACTGAATTGTGTGCCCACTGGGAGAGACCTACTATAGGTGGGTGGAGGCAGGTGGTGGCTGGTAGGAAGGTAGCTTGGTAAAAAAGAATAAGGTAGGTCCCCCCAGGTAGCTTGGTACCAGGTAGGTACTGGCAGGGGGGTGCTCAGAGACATACTATAGGTGGGTGGTGGCAGGGAGGAGGGTGGGTGGTTAGCATTGTAAGGTGGGGTAAGGTGGGTTCCCACAGGTAGGTGATAGCAGGGAGGGTGGGGACTGGGTGGGTGCTCAGAGACTTATTAGAGGTGGGTGCTGGCAGGGAGGAGGGTGGGGTGGTTAGCATTGTAAGGTGGGGTAAGGTGGGTTCCCACAGGTAGGTGATAGCAGGAAGGGTGGGGACTGGGTGGGTGCTCAGAGACTTATTAGAGGTGGGTGCTGGCAGGGAGGAGGGTGGGGTGGTTAGCATTGTAAGGTGGGGTAAGGTAGGTTCCCACAGGTAGGTGATAGCAGGGAGGGTGGGGACTGGGTGGGTGCTCAGAAACATACTATAGGTGGGTGGTGGCAGGGAGGAGGGTTGGTGGTTAGCATTGTAAGGTGGGGTAAGGTAGGTTCCCCCTGGTAGCAGGTCTGGGATATGGAGGAAAACCCTCCCCAGAGCCATTATTTACACCAGTGTTAATTTTCACAACGCAGGTAGGTGTGAAAACACTGCAGGGCTCACTGCCTACTGGGTGAAGTGGAAGAGCACAGAGGAAAAGTCTATAGAAAAGGCTTATTCATATGTGATTTCATGGCAATCCCATGTATGATTCATTATTCCCCATGTATGATTCAAGAGCATACACTAATTTATCTTATGGGATATATACATTTAACAGCAAATTGATAGAAAATTCAGCAAATGGGTTATAAGAAAACCGTTGCTAATTTTAGCCCTGTAGTGTTTATGCTACAAGCAAAACCATTGCTAATTCTGGCCCTGCAGTGTTGTCACACCTACCTGCGTTGTGAAAATTAACACTGGTGTAAATAACAGCTCTGGGGAGGGTTTCCCTTCATTTCCCGGACCTGGGTAGGTGGTACCAGGGAGGGTGGGGACTGGGTGGGTGCTCAGAGACATACTATAGGTGGGTGGTGCCTGGGAGGAGGGTGGGGTGGTTAGCATTGTAAGGTGTGTTAAGATAGGTTCCCCCAGGTAGGTGGTAGCAGGGACGGTGGGGACTGGCCGGGTGGGTAATGGATGGCTGGTAAGGTTTATGTGCAGGAGGTAGACACCAGATAAGCACCAGCTCAGAGACTTACCATAGGTGGGTGGTGGGTGGTGACTGGGAGGAGGGTGCTGAGGTGCCTTTATGTCCCCCGTTGTTACCAGAGACTTACTATGGGTGGGTGGAGGCAGGTGGTGGCTGGTAGGAAGGTAGGAAGGTAAAATAGGATAAGGTAGGTCCCCCCAGGTAGCTTGGTACCAGGTGGGGACTGGCAGGGTGGGTGCTCAGAGACTTATTAGAGGTGGGTGGTGACAGGGAGGGGTGTGGGGTGGTTAGCATTGTAAGGTGGGATAAGGTAGGTTCCCCCAGTGGGCACAGAGCATTGAATCAACATTGATAAATGGTTGACAATGTTGATTCAATGTTGATGCAATGCTGATTAAACGTTGGACTGAACTTTGTGCCCACTGGGAGGGATGGTGGGGACTGGCCGGGTGGGTAATGGATGGCTGGTAAGGTTTATGTGCAGAAGGATGACACCAGATTATCACCAACTCAGAGACATACTATAGGTGGGTGGTGGTTGGGAGGAGGGTGAGGTGGTTAGCATTGTAAGGTGTGTTAAGGCAGGTTCCCCCAGGTAGGTGGTACTAGGGACGGTGGGGACTGGCTGGGTGGCTGTTCAGCAGCAGTTCAGAGACTTACTATAGGTGGGAGGTGGCAGGGTGGGTTAAGGTGTTCAAGGTGGTAGCTTGGTAGCAGGTAGGGAGGGCCTGGGTGGGTGTTGGAGACTTACTATAGGTAGATGGTGGGTGGCTCGGTGGGTTAAGGTCCCCCCCCCCCAGGTAGTGGCAGCAGCAGGAGGGGGACCACTCCTTGTCACCATGCGTCCTCTGTCGTCTGTCGTCAGGGGCTGATGCTCAGATCGATGCCCGGAGGATCAATGGGGGAGAGGCATGCAGGGTTGGGGGGGGGGGTCGCGGCAAGCGGGGTGGGGGAGGGGGGTAAGTCGCGGGTCTCACGGCCACCTGAAGCAGCCAGTACAGAGGCACAGAGCGAGGCGATCAGACCCCCCTCAGTGACACGGGCAGCAAACCACTATAGAGACTAATCACCTCCTCTTTAGGATACCGGGAGTCACGGGGAGCAGCGGAGGCAGCCAGGTGCTGCTGGTAGATATAGGAATAGGCAGGATTCACACCCCTGAGGATAACACTGCAGCAGTGACCTAGTGGTACAGTGGTAGCTTAAGGTGCAGTAGGTCAGCAGTTCAAACCCTGGGTAAGGCTTACATTGAGGCTTTATTGAATATAAGTAACCCACTGCCAGGCTGCCTAGAACTTGGTAATAACCACCTGGATATTGTCTAGCCTTACAATGGTAAGACCAGATATTGTACCAAAGGTTGCTGGCATGTAGACATTTATCACCAAAAACCCCGGCTAAATGACAGGCGAGTGGTGCCTGACTGTATGACAAGCGCGTGG